>APFE031015194.1:155461-166375 GCA_000404065.3 Pinus taeda
GGAAGGAAAGTGGAATTTACCCCAGATTCCGTGAGCATTTATGACATGCAAACCAATTTGAAGATTGCATCTGGCAAGGTAAATGATCAATCTCGTCTGTATACATTTTCTGATTTTGTTCCTCAATCAGATTCTATTTTGCTACTTACACATGCAAATGAAGAAAGTAGGATAAGGCATGATGAGTCTCTTCTTGTGACCCCTGTTAGACCACCAGTTGTTGAACATCGAGATCATACTTCTGCACGTAGTTCAGAAGATTCTCGACCACCTTCAACACAAAAATGGCGCAGCATGAGTGATATCCTTGATGATCCTGCCTCAATCCCTCTGTTTGAGGAAGATCCGCAAGCACTCTTAGCTATGGAGCCATCCATGCCCATGCATGCTTATATGATGCATGGATCTGATCCACAAACTTATGCAGAAACAGATGGGCATCCTAAATGGGAAGTCGCCATGGATGAGCTTCTCCAAGCAGTTGTCGATGCAGTAAAGAAAGGGAGGAACATGAAAGTTATAAGTGTTGGATCTCATTCCCTCAATCACTTCGTCTGCCCCCGAGGAGATGGAGGGTTGTTATCGGTACTCGAGATTACAATTATCGTATCATGGTGGACGAGAAATCTCTGACTATTATCGTTGATGCCGGGGTAGAGGTGAGGAAACTGCTTGATACGCTTGCATCAAAGGGTCTTGCGTTGCCTCAAACAACCGACTGGGATTTTATTTCCATGGCAGGCATCATCAGCACGGCAGCCCACAGGAGTGGACTGCGCGGTAAGGGCGCTGGAGTCCACGAGTATGTGATGGGCATAAGCCTGGTTGTTCCTGCGCCTGCAAATGAAGGATATGCAAAGATCCTCCATTTGACAAACAACGACGAGGATCTGAAGGCCACGAGAGTGCCTCTGGGAGTATTGGGGGCCATCTCACAGTTGACGTTTAAAGTGGAGAAAATGTTCAAGCAGTCTGTCACTCTGGATCTGAAAGACGACTCGGATCTAGAAGAATCGTTCATGAGCTTCGCTAAAGCCCATGAATTTGGGGATGTAAGTTGGTATCCTTCTCTCCATCAAACCATGTACGGTATCCGGGATAGAATACCTGTTGACGTCTCAGGAAACGGGAAAATTTCCAACCCAGCCTTGCAACCGATGACAGTGCAATCTGTTGTGCAGAGTAGGAAAATCGAGGAAGAGATTTATGCGAGGAGAGACATTGACCGGAGCTTAATGTGCGGGGTCGACTATTATCTCGGAGTGTGCCTAGGGTATTTTAAGAAATCTGAGGATTATTTGTCACTCAAAGAAGACAGCGTGGACTTTGATTTTATTTACTTCCGCTATCGTGAGCCCGACACGCCCCGGTGGAATGAGAACGTAATGGAAGAAATGGAGCAGATTGCTGACATCTTCACCAAGACTTTCACTGAGCAGAAGTTTTGATTCCTGCGAGATCGTCTCGGGGTGAAGGACACGACTGCCTAGCAGTTGTCTTTTCTCTACTTTTGCATTATATTTTTGAGGGGGGTTTTCTTCCCATTGGGTTTTCCCTCTTTCCTACTTTTTTATGCATTGTATATGGGTACCTAAAATGGCCGTGTTGCCGGGACTCATTCATTTTGCATCACACCACCTAAAGTTATGCTTAAGACGCGGGGTGTTGTTACATGCAAGTTAGATAGCTGTGTGGGTAACATGCACTTAAACTAGCTTGTTGGTGTACATGCACCTAGATTAGCTCCAGTTAACTTATTGCTTGCATGTGGCACATGTACACATTAACATAAGATAAAGCACACTTAGCTTTAGTTAGCTTTAGTTATTTCATGTACAACTAAGCTTAACTTAGTTTCTTTTATGTATTTATTCTAAAACCAATATTGGAGAATTGAAAATTTTCATTCTTTTCTTAATTCTTGTTCGCTTCCTTCCTTCTCTTGCAAGCTTGTTTATTGTTTTGCAGATCTAGGTTAGTGTATCTCAAAAATCTTACACTAACCCTTCCACTTATGGTGCCCATTGCAAGTTTGATGAATATTTTTTTTAATGAAACATTTCATTTTATTATTCCATTTCTAATGCGAATGCATGCAGGGTTCAAGGAAACCATTAGAGCTTGTTGTGGAATTGGAGGAAATTATAACTACGATGCCAATATTTGGTGCGGAAGCACTGTGACTATCAATGGCACGACTGTGGAGGCCAAAGCATGCCCCAATCCGGCATCGTATATCATATGGGATGGAGTTCACTGGACAGAACAAGCCAACAGATTGATTAACCAAGCAATTATCAGAGGCAAATACTTTGAACCTGCATTCTCCATTGCAAATAATTTTCTTAAAGCGACGCGGCTGCAAGGTGTTCGTTAAGTTGACAAAGGAAATTGTTTAATGCCTTAACCATCAATTGTTTTAATTTTCAGTGTTTTCTTAACATCATGGCAGTAATGCATCACTCATATTGTTATTTGCTTCATGGAAGTGTGAATTGTAGAAGTTTGCCCCTGCCATGGAGAAGGTTCCAACATGTGTAGAGCAAGCATTAACTTTGACGTTGAAACACTAATATGCTCTTATCGGATATCTATTAATTTGATATTGGAACAAGATTTTACTCTTAATTATTTCCTGAAATTGGTATATTAAAATATTATGATAAGAGAATTCATATGGTATGTTATAAGGAAAATGTTTAATTTTTTGATATATCTAATTAACATATTAATATCTAATATTAAAAAAGTTAATAATATCAATTACATATTTCAAATAAAATATTACAATATTAACTTCAATAATTTATATAATAATAATCATTAAATTTTGGTAATGTCCAAATTTCCTATTAATTTTCAAAAAAAATTAATTTATTAACTTTAAAAAAATATAATATTTATTTAAATGGTAATTTACTTTAAAATAATTTGTTCTTTAAAGGATATTTTTATATTGCAAGATGTCTTTTCATAGGTACTTTTTAGAATTTAGAGCTTACATTATTTTTTAATATAACAATGTTTTGAATATACATGTAAACTTTTTTACAGAGATAGACTGTTGTTGCTTTTACCAGATTATATATCGTTCATAAAGAACAAGTAATACCGGAGGCTTCCTGGTGATAGACAGACTCTACCTCAGAATTTTTGACAGAAATATATAGATCGAAAGACCTTTACTGATGGTTCAACCACTTTAGGTTCTCACCAGTGCTGAGCACACTGATGCGCAGGCTTCCAAACCACCTATGGACTTGAGTGGCTATTTCGTGATGCAAGCAGATCAGACACGCAGGTCCGCAAATGCAGAGCAGGAAATACACTCGACTCAGAATTGTACACTCAACTCAGACTATGACTCCCTAAAATCAAAACCCCGATGCCAATAAATGAGCCTTACCTTTCTTTATACAGGAAGAGAAGGGGGAATAATCATTATTGCAGGTCGGATCAAAGAAAAGACCTAAAGCTAAAGGAATCATTGCTTTTCAGTCTTTACCAGAGCGACGTCTGCACAAAGATTCAGGTCCACAAGATGGATCAAATAATTGCTTTCGGGTAACGCTAAGATATTTCTGTAAAGTAGATTTTTGTACTTAAAGTAATTCCGACAGAAATCATGACTCTATACACAGTGGATGCTTTTGTACTAAAACCCACAAGAAAAGATTTGATGGAGAATGTTACACTGTGGAAGCTTTTGAACAGTAAAGCCCACGAGAAAACTGGTCACAATTCAGCCCTTGTGACTGGTTCACATTAAAATATGGTGAGATCCAGAAACCGATCTCATTTATATTGCATAGAATCCCATGCTTTGGTGTAAATACGGCGAACAATGATGGGTTTTCCCAGTACAATTTGATGTTGTACTTTAGTGAGGATGAGCCATTCCATGTGCTCTCTCATGTATTTTTCAAGAGAATTATTATAAGGAGAGGTTTTAAAAGTTGTCCATTTAGTACTGGCCATTTGTTTTACAGTATGGTAGACTGGGTGATTACAGTGCTTATTACATTGCATAATACAGGATTTACCCATATTTTTACAATATTTTTCATGTTCTACAGGGTCCATAGCTGTTCTGTTTATTGCATAATCTCTCCACCATTCCCTGAACCATTCGCATTGATGATATCCTTGATAATGGCCGACTGTGCTGAACTTGAGTCTGGTGTAATGAGTTTATGTTTGATCATCAACATTTAAAAACTGCCACCAGAGTTTTTTATAATCTGCAAAATCATAAACAGTGTTAGGAAACATGATATAAGGATCATTTTTGGGCCATCGGGCTACTGGTTGGGTTCTGACATGGTCAGGCTCATTCCATAGATCTCGCATTCTATAGATACAGACATGTCTTTCATACATTCCTGTGCTTTTCCCTCCATGAAACCAGATAGTAGCAATGTCATGAAAATTTTGCTCTAATGCTTTCCTTGCTACTTCGGCATTTCTTTTTGCTTTCTCATAGATCATGTCGTGTATCCATTTCCTTCCTTTCGGGTATACTTTTCTTTTTGGCACATAATACTGGAGATCTGTATGAGGCTGCAAATTGGCATCTAATACTTTGGTATTTCGGAGTTGCCATGTAGGTTTCCAGTTTCTTTTGTAGGTTTCCCATTCTAATTCATCTGGCACAGTCTTCAAAACTTCTTATTTCTGGTTATTATCCCATTCAATGACAATAATCATAGCATGGTCTTTCTTTTGTTCAATATATTCTCTGCTAAGGAAGTGAGGGAGGCTGTTATTTTCTCCTTTGATATGTTCTACTGAAAAATAAAAATTAGCAAAGAGTGCTTGCCATCTAGAAAACTTTGCTTCTCCAGCTTTCTTAATATTTTTCGTCAAATCCTTCGACATAGTTGAGGCATCTGTTCTGAGAAGAAAAGGCTTGTTTATCAAATAAACTTCAAATTTGTTAATGTAATTCCAAGCTGCTTTTACTTCCTTTTCAGTGACAGAGTAGTTTTTCTCTACTGGATTCCAAACACCATAAGCAAATTGAACAACTTGTTCTTCTTCTCCAATTCTGTGTTTCAAAATCCCACCCCATCCAATATTGCTTGCATCGGATTCAACTATTTTGAAAGCTTGATCGTCAGCAACATATAATATAGGTAAAGATTTTACCTTGGCTTTAATTTCTTGGACTGCCCTGGTATGGAGACCTGACCATTCGGGAGGATTCTTCCATAGTCTTTTGTTGAGCACCTTCCTGTCACTGGCGCAATCCTGGTAGAAATTGCTGACATAGTTTAGGCATCCCAGAAATCTTTGCAGTTTTGTTTTGTCTTTGAGTACATCTGGGAACTTATCTGCAAATTCAATAGCATGCTGTTGTAGATAAATTTGCCCGTTGCAAATCGTGTGCCCCAAAAATTTTATAGAAGTCTAAAACACTTCTATCTTCTTCTTGCTTAGCACTAGTCCATTCTTCTGAACCAATTTCAAGAAAATATTTACATGTTTGAAATGGTCATCAATATTCTTGGAAAAAATTAAAACATTATCAATATAAACAATTAGCCAATCAAAGTATGGCTTGAAGATATCATCCATCACTTTCTGGAACTTTGAGGGAGCATTCTTGAGGCAAAATGGCATGACATTCCATTCATAATGCCCTGCTGGAATACTAAAAGCAGTCTTAAATTTATCTGTTTCATCAATGGAAACCTACCAAAATCCTGCTTTTAGATAAAAATTTAGAAAATACCTTGGCACTTGCAATCCTTCTGATCAAATCTCCCTTGTGTGGAATCGGATAAGTATCATGAGCCAAAACTGAATTTAGAGGTTTGTAATTGATAACAAGTTTGGGAATTCCTCTGATTTGTTCAGCTCTTTTATTCACATAGAATCCGTAGCAATTCTAGGGGCTATTGGATTCTCTTATCAGTATTTTGTCAAGAAATTGCTGGATTTCTTTTTGGCAAAGATCTCTATATTCTTTGCTCATTGGGATGGCTCTGCTTTTACAGGGTTTTCCAACATATCCTTCTTTGTAAGGCAACTTGATAGTATGCTGCTTTCTATGCCAGAAAGCATTTGGCTCTTCTGAACAGCATGTTTCTTCCAATTTTCCCTTTAGACCCTGGATTTTTCTTTTAATCTGGGGCAATTTTAGCTGTTCTTCAATCCTTAGTGTGCCTTTCAGATCTTTGAGATTTGATAATAGGGATTCTTCCTTGCCCAATTTCTGCATGGCTTGAACCATAGTTGAAATCCTTAGGCTTGAAACATAAGGGATTTTGATTTTCTTTTTCTTTCCTTTTGATGTAGGAACGGAAATAAAATAGCCATATTTTCCCCCTTTAAGCCTGGCTAAGCCATGAGGTTCTACTGCAACTAGAAATACATTTCCTAATATGCAATCAACAGGTATGTCAGCCACAAAAAATTTCATATATACACAGTGAGTATCAAAACATAATGAAGCTCTGGAAACTTCATATTGGAGTTTCTTGTTTCCGAGGCCTACTACCTTCCTTTCAGCTAAAACCCAATATTTGGCTGGAATATTTTTTATATTAAGAATGTTAATGTCTGCACCAAAATCTAATAATGAATCATCTGAAAGACTTGCCCTTGGATGCAAACATTTACCTTGACGTGGTGTTGCTGATAGGTGATTGTGAATAACCTCATATCTTTAAATCCAAAATGTGGATCTTGCATTCCTTCAGCAACTTGTATCTCTTGGTTATATGCAGTAGGATTCCAGGAATCATCTTCTTCATCTTTTTCTGCTTGGTTTACTGTAATTTGTTTCCCTTTTTGTATCTCTGAAATTTGAGATTTAATTGCAAAGATTTCTGCTTTGAGATGGTTAATTTCACCACTCACTTCTCCAAGAGTGAGTGATCTCACCCTCCCTGGCTTTTGATGATGCATTTGGAATGATTTAGTATTTCTCTCATAAGATGCATCAATAAACAAAGGCTTTTTACTTGATTCATTGGAAGCTTTGGTTTTAAGCTGGTCAATGAATGCTTCAATCACGCGGTTCTTCATGTCACCTTCTTCCATTTCTCTTATTTGAGACAGAATTTTCAATTCTGCTTCTTCTTCTGTAGATGCCATGAGAACGTTTTCTTTTGGAGGCTTAGGCCTTTCTTCTTCACTAGAGCTAGTGTAATATTCAGAGTCGTCTTCATATAAGGCATGACAAGCACACTCATCTGAATTAGAACATGAACATTCTGAGGAATCAGATTCGGAATACTGGGCCATATTAGCTTGTAACTCTTCTTATGATGTAGAACTAAAGGAATCAGGAAAAGTTTCTTCTAGTTGGTGTTGTTGGGTTGTATCTCTGATGGAGAGATTTGGGCACCTTTCTGTGACATGTGTTTTGGATTTGCATCTAAGACAAAAGATAGGTCCTGTATGTTCTTGCTTGACTTGCTTGGACTTTTGGGCATAAACAACTGTCTTTTTTCCTTTATTGAGATTTGATTCTTCTCCTTGGGGACATCTGGAAGTTGTATGTCCATTCTGGCCACACAACCAGCAAGTGATTTTGTTCCACTTTTCTTGTTTGGTAGAGTGTAGATGAATATCAGAAGGATTATAATAATGAGTCCTTGGGACATATTTGTAATATCCCTTCTTCTTATACCTTTGATTTTTATCCCTTGTGGGATATATTCTTTTATCCTTTGGATAATTCCTTTTATTTCTGTAGAAAGTCTCTTTAAATTCTCTTTTGGCTCTCTTTCTGGACTTCCTTTTCTTCACCAAAGGATCATCTACTGTAAATCCATATTTGCTACAAATGGACTTTTTGTCTGTCAATCTTGATAATTTTTCCAGAGACTTGTTGACCTTTGAACTAGTGCAAAGACTCACCAATGTCTTTGTAATATGAGAATATATCTCACCCCAAGGTAACTGGAAAATTTCTTGCATTCTAATATAATCAACAAATCTAGAAGGTAGAGCAGCAAGGTATACCTGTTTCCACAACAAGTTCTTGGAATCTTTTACCTCATAGATCTGCTGCATCCAATCTCTATGGAAATCATCAAACTGTGACATCTTATGGCATTTGAGGTTCATAAGGATAACCTCATGCTTATTGGCGATCTCTGTCTCACTACCACACCAATGTTCCAGAATCATCGATGTCAATGTGCCAATCATGTTGCTAATGACAGTGCTATCTGGATTATGAATAACATCTCCTTTCTCATCTTTAAGAACTTTTGCTTCCATAGTTTTGATGAGTTTAGGGGAGGATTCAGTTTCTCACCACCTAAGTAGAGTACCTATAAAACACTGGATGATAGTTCTGCAAGAATTTATTTCAGATTTGCTTGTGAGACACATGAGCTTATATTCAGTGTACATCAAATCTATCATTTGGCGTATTTGACCAATACTCATGTTGTCAATGTTCCATTCCTCGTGAGAATCAGGGAAGAAACTATGAGCTTCAGGCATTTTCCCTTTTCCCTCAATATCAAGAGCAGAATATCTAGAAAATATATGTTCCAGAGGTTCATAGATTAGAAGAATCTGTGTCTCTAGTGATTTCTGTTTCGTTTCTTTTGCTTCTGCTTCTGCCTCTATTTCCTTAAATAAGGAAGAAATACTAATATTTTCTGATTCCTCAGCTTCTGATGAGGAGGCAATTTCCTTAGGAAATAATAAAGGGAACTTATGTATATTTTTGATAGGATTTTCAATTTTGATATTTCTCTTTACTAGGAAAGAGTTTGGGACTGGCTTCTCAATCTTCAACAAATGTAATTTTTCAAATTTTGTTGTTAAACCAGTAAGAAGAGTTTTAGTTGTATCTATGTGACCAACTAATTTTTCTCCTACCTCTTGTATCTTGTTTAGCGATTCTCTGGTATAAGAGCGAGTTATGCTAGAATCAAACTGCATATTATTCAAGCAACTATTTACACTATTCAATGAACATTGTACAACATCCATCTACCTTTTTATATCTTCTGTTTTTGCTACATTCATCTCTAAGCCTTTAATAGCAGTATTGGTCCAATTCAATTGTGCACTGGCTTTTTGGATTCTCCCATCAATGCCTAAGGCATTGTCATCTTTTTGGACCAGTGGAATGGCTTTGGCTGCATTTGTATTTTCTCCTAGAATAATTCCTTTGTAAGGAGGAAATGTAGTAGGAGTTTCAACTTTTGACCCATCAAGTGCAATCCATCCATGTTTATCTGCTGGAGTACTGGAGGAAGATCCAGTGAGAACATTTATAGGAGCAATATTATATTTCCATGAATAGAAAGATATCCATGTGTTATTTGCTTCCATATAATGTTTCCAGTCAGTTGCATAATGTTTCTTTTGTTCAGGGGTGTATGCTTGGTTAAACTCTTCTGCTTGAGGATTTGTATACAAATCCCAATTTAGCATATCTTTCATCCATTTCGCACTAATTTCTGACTTCAAACATCCATCCATGAGTGAAAAGAACTTATGCATTTCCATTACTGCAGGCTTTTTACAGTCAGAAGGAATTTGTTTGAATCTGCATTCTGGGATCAACTGTGTTTTCTCAAGTGTTGCTAGCCCATATCTTGGTTTTGCTGGTCTCATCAAGCAGATCATCTCAGTAAGTCTAGGATCTTCTTCTTCAACTGTATGTACCATAAGGACATGGTCTGAATTTGGCTCTGGCTGATGTGGGAAGGGGATGTTAGAGCATTTGGGATTCGAACATGAATTGATAGTAGTAGAAGGTGGAGCAATACCAGTCCGAGGGTTATGGTACATATGAACATTTTGTTCAGCCAATGTAAGTAGATTTATGGTATTTTCACAGTCTGGACAGTTTACTTCTAAAGAAGAATAATTTACAAGCTGAGATAATTCATACAACTGATTATGTCTACAGGACGATGAAGAAGAGCAAGCTGTATCAATAGTGGAAGGATCTCTGTAATATTTTGAAGACTTACAGGCGGCATCAATTCTTCAACGATCAATGGTTGATCTTCGGGGGAAAGAGATAATAGCAAAAGAAGCATTTTCAGTAATATTTGTAGATGTGATATTTCTAGGTGCAAGAGGCCTAGAATGATTTACGAACCAATGTTCTGGAAACTGCAAGTCTTCCCATTTGATTAATACATGTTCAACCTTTTGGTTCCTGGGATCTGTTTTGACAACAACACTAGACTTGGAGTCTCTACTGGGTGTATGGCGGATGGCTAGCCATGAAGTGTTTGTGTGTCGGAAGCAAGCTTTGGTCTGGACAGCTATGTTATTTCTCTTTTTCTTCATATCAAAACCCATTGTTTGGATCTGCAGTTGCAAGATTTCTTTAATGGTTTCATCATAGACATACACAGAGAAATTTGAAAAACAGTCAAAATAGACAGGGCCATCAGATAATGGAGCCACAATTCCACCAATGATGGAATCTGTATATTTATTATGCGTCATATCCCTTACAGTAGCAAGCACAAAAGTATACAACCCTTTATGAATTAAGGGATTGATTCCAACCCTGATACACCCTAAATGTAAATAATTTGTCTTTAGACGCTTCACCTCAGCTTGTAATAATTTGGGATTTAACAGAGATATTGTCTGGATATTGTCAGAATTTTCTTGGACTTGACTAACAGACTCTTTAATACTTATCCTTGAAGCAGCATCAAATGGAAAGGAGCTAAGTCACTGTGTACTTCTGAGGGCTTTATATGAGTTAATTCCCACCAGGCAGAGGGCTGAGTTTCTTCATAAGTAAGTTCAGCAGAGTTGAGAGTTCTACTGGAACTATTAGCAAACATATCCCTAAGGGAATTTTCTTCAGGCTAAGAATCTCTCTCTTCAAGTTCACGGAAAGAAACAAATTTCCTGAACAATTCCATTCTGAATAAGAGTACTTAAGATTTTAGAGTACCAATCTCGAGA
>APFE031015194.1:175957-190782 GCA_000404065.3 Pinus taeda
ACGCCACAGAGGCGCCACAGAAGGCGCAGTGCGGAGACGCCACAGAAGGCGCAGTGCGGAGATGCCACAGAGGCACCACAGAAGGAGCCGTGAGGAGACGCCACAGAGGTGCCACAGAAGGCGCAGTGCGGATGCGCCACAGGAGACGCCACAGAGGCGCCACAGAAGGTGCAGTGTGGAGACGCCACAGAGGCACCACAGAAGGCGCAGTGCGGAGGCGCCACAGGAGACGCCACAGAGGCGCCACCAAAGGAGCAGTGCGGAGGCGCCACAGAAGGCGCAGCTGCGGAGGTGTGCGGCGCCACAGAAGGTGAAGTGCGTAGCGACAGGCCAGAGAAAAGGAAATTGCGTATATGTCTTAAGATCTTCTGTTGACTGATTTTTGTTGATAAGGTGTTCTGGGTTTAGTTTACTGTTATTGTGGATCTGGTTATCTGGATGACTTACTGGTACTTGATGATCATTTGATGTTTATGGATCCAGTTTGAAAATTTATGAAAAGTGGTCCTTGAAAAGAAGTAGGGGGTTGTAGCTCCCTTCCAGGAGAGACTGGAAAACGAGAGAGAGTTGTAGCTCTCTGCAGGTTGCAGCCTGCGTACTGGTAAAGGACTGCACCAGTACAAGACTATTGTAAAAGGAGTTTCTAATTTGAAAGAAGATAGAGACATATTGCAGCAGGTGGTTTTCACCCACATTGGGTTTCCACCTTATATCTGGTGTTCTTTGATGTGACTGTCTGTTTTTCTTTTTCATGCTCATTGTTTTATGGTATTGATATGCAAAAATAATTCAAAGTATAAATAAGGAAGAATTGTTAAAAGGACTAGATAATATTGATTCACCCCCCCTCTCAGTATTATTTTCAACAATTTTTTATTGTTTAGAATATCTACATGCATCATTAAATTAGAGATATAATGTATGTTTCATTCAATATACAAATAATGACATTTTGATTCATTTACTCATGTAATTTGTTCATAATGTCATGGTTTTTTAATTTTATCGTTGAAAAAACTCCAATTTCTTTGTATCTAGCATGTTATGGTTGAAAACATGTTGAATTTATACTTAGGAAAGAAAAATGTTATTATACCAAAAACATTAGTGTGTTTTTTCCTCATAAACAATTGTTTTTTTGCACAAAAAAATTCGGTTTTACTAGCATTTTTTAAAATGTTGAAAATTGACCCTAAAAAAAATAGTCATTCTAGTATCAACACTTTTTCATTTTCAAGGTTTTTTTTGGCACAAAAATTTCATTTTCACTGCCATTTTTAAAACATGTTCAAAATTGACCCTAAAAAAAAACAATCATCGTTCCATTATACCATTTTTTGTTTTTGGCACTATTTTTGGTGTTTTTTTGGGGTTTTTTGGCGAGAGTTCCCATTTTGAGTTTATATCTCCCATTTCAAAGTTTACATTATTCACAGCCCGCAAAGGACCCAACCAACACTGCTCTCCAAAAATGCTCAAAG
The DNA here is from genome assembly GCA_000404065.3 of Pinus taeda. Lineage (NCBI taxonomy): Eukaryota > Viridiplantae > Streptophyta > Pinopsida > Pinales > Pinaceae > Pinus > Pinus taeda. The sequence continues at coordinate 177,439 of APFE031015194.1, forward strand.
CAATCCAGCTGCACTGCACTCAGAAATTGTGCAGAGGTGTCCTCCTAGGACCCTTATCCCGCAGAAGTTCCATGAGCCTCAAAAATGTGCAGTGTTGTCCAAGTTGTCTTATCTGCCTTGCATGTAGAAACTACAAAGAGGGGCCTCCCGGGGCTTCATTCTGGCAACAATCACTTTCCACTGAAATTGCGCAGATCTACCTCTTAGAGACTACAAGAAAAGGTGACATGATGTAACCGCTTCCAAGGAGTTAAGGAGAAGGACCAAGGAACTGAGTAATGGAAAAGATCAGGACCGCATGCAAAATCCATCAGATGCATGATCATCTTGAGGGTAAGCATGGTAAGTAAGGAACATCTTTCGAAGTACACCTCTTAGTTGAGTTTGCAGGATTTCTTGTCATTGTCATATCACCCTATCCTCGGTAACATGCATGTGCACAAATTCTAAAAGTAATCTCATGTGTTTCTTCTGTTAGAGTCGGTCTGTTCAGCCCTCTGTCCAAGATCAAAACCTCTTTTGTTGCATTTCATTTTAGGTGTCCCATTTAGCTCGATCATCTATATTCCATTAGGAGCATCGATCCTCTGACAGAAGGGTCTTCTCGCCATACTCCCCTCATGTCATTCACCTAGTGGTTGATGTCTGTTCATTTAAAAAGAAAAGGCATATGCAATCTTCTTTTCATTAAAAATTGCAAAAGTTGTCTTTAGGGTTTTCAGTGTCAAGTAGGTCTAGGGTTTCATTAGGGTTTTGTCAATAAATGATTCAGAGTGTCTGATAATCACCAGCAGGCCATGATGATGTTTTATCGTCAATAAATTTTGTTAATAAGTGTTCGAAAATGTGCTTTTCCTCAAAACTCTGTTTTGAGAAAAAAACAGAGTATTTAGCCTTATTTGTACAAAAATCATGTAAATTTTGTTTTTGTCATTGCAAATTCCTTCATCTGCACCCTGGTTTCTTTCCTTAGCCTAAGAAGCTCCAACACCTGCAAAAAACAAGCAAAGTTCAGCTCATTTAGTTCATCAACAAAGCCAAAAAGTGAAAAAGTCCAAAAACAGAGGTGGAAATAAAAGTTATTTGCAAAAACATTATAAAAGTGGGTTTCACGAGCCAAGATTTCAAAAACTCTTGGTTTATAAGCTAATTCTTCATGTCATAAGCTCATTTGCAAAGGAGAAACAAGATTGAGCAGATTTGGTGAGCAAGTGAGGATATTGGGAAAAAAATTGCTGCAAGTTGTTGGCGCGACACACTGGGCAGGAGGCACAGCGCATTGGTGAGGCGCGACGCATTGGGCCTCAGAACCCAGTGTAAAATAACGCAGGTGTAGCGCATAGGTGGGGTGTGGCAAATTGGGCGAGTTGCACAGCCCACACAGCCAAAGAGCCCGAAAAACTTCCAAACTCACTTCAATCACCCCGAATTGCATCAATCGATCTTGATACAAGTAGGTTGAGTCTTCAAAGCTATTTTCCATATAAGTTTGATTATGGTTTGATGGTGTATGTTTCATGGTGCTTGTGTAAAACAATCAAACCCTAGCTTTTAAAATATCTCTAATAAACTTGCTGCAAGGGTTTCAATTCACTGTTGTGTCACTTAGTTCACTCCTTCATCCCATTTATCCCTCAATTTCATTGCTCTTTAAAGTTCCACTACCCCTTAATTTCATTAATTCCTTTTCCCAAATTTCCCACTCTTTCCCCTCTCCTAACAGTCCCTTATTTCACTGTTTTCCCCTTGGTGACAGAGGTCAAGCACATCACCTAAAGGGCAGTCCAGCACAGTTTCATACACCAACTTCTATTTCTCCAAGGCAATTTGTATAGCAGTAGTTATGTCATCTGGTCATTCATCTAATTATGAAGTGGAGACCCAAAGTGACTCACCCATGGAGGAACATGCACCCCGGAGGCATCATAGAGGTGGCAGACATATTAGAGAAGAACCATCCACCCTTACTGAATTGTAGGCCTGCCCTCTTGCCATCTCTTGTGTCCAGTATTAGTCATGTTATGAGTTTTGTGAGAAGGTTTCTAATATTTAATTTCATCATGAGTTGGCTCGCTTGTTTGTACTGCATTTACATGGTGATCAAGTCATTTTAGCTGGTGTCACCTTCACACTTACACCAGAATCCCTCTCAATAGCAACCGGCATACCTAACATTGGAGAGCCCTAGAACAAGAGGCAGAAGATTGACCGATAGCATTATGAGCCATAAATTAAGCCCGGTTTCTTGAGGCAGCTCAAGAGAGTGTTTCCTTTCTGATATCTCAAAGATGAATATGCTCCACTAATGAAATTAATCATGAACTATTTCAGCTGTGAAGGTTGGTTCTCCCGTTTATATGCTTATCACATCATGTTTCTCATGCATTTCACCCGAGTACAGATGATGAACATTCCTTACATCATATGCCGAAACATAGGGAGGATGACCACCCTTGTGTATCATAAGACCCCTCAGCAGTAGTTCAACAGTATTTGCCATTTTGCTCTTATCAAAATTTTGGTTGTTCATCAGCTTGGATTACAGGGCATCACTTGGGATGATTTCATCTCCCGTGATTTTTTGAGAGCTTCACAGGGACCTTCAGAGGTTGGGCATGAGACAGGTGGATCCGCCTATCAGCATGAAGGCCATGAGACTCACACTGCTACTATGCCAGTTTTCATTACTTATCAGAAGGGCACGAGACAGTTAATTGCAGAAGCAAAGCGAGTGTTATCTCCACCTGGGGTGGAAGGGGCCTCACTTCTGACATCAGCACCACAGGTACAGGACAAAGGCAAGAAGCCAGTTAGGATGAGGGGCCTTCAGGTGAGTGAGAGATTAACTTCATTCTCGTTCAGGATGATGTTACATACATGGACCCGCAAAGTGCAAATCTTAGAGAGATCATCCAGGAGCAGCAGACAGAGATCAAAGCCTTGTCCCTCGACTTAGAGAGGGCTAAGTGGACTATGAAATACTTGGAGTCTAGGAACAAGCAGCTTGAAGATCAACAAGCAATCATGGAGTTACAAAACATCCGCGAGAATCACCAAGCTGCCCAAAGGAGGAAGATTGAGTTCACTTCATTGGAACAAGAGATTAATGATGATCCGGAGTCTTGGCTCGAGAGAGTCAACATCCACTTGGAGAGACTACTGGACAAGGTTGATAGGGACAAAGCATTGTTGAGACACATGGCTTTCCACTACATGGCACAGAACAAGGTTTGCAAGGCCCGAATAAGAAATTTAAAGGCAAAATTGAGGAAGGCATCCAAAAGGCAAAAGAGGCAAAAAGAGCATGATCGACTCCAAATATTGGCCAAGGAATCCTTGGCCCATCATAGCTCTTGATAGAGAAGGTCGCCCAAATTTCAAGAAATTTGGAGCAATTTTTGCATTTTGAAAAATTTTTCACTAAAAGATAGGGTTTTCCTCCCTATGCACTGCGCCACGTGGCGCACGCTTTTGCTAGAGAGCTCCAAATCCAAAAAACTTTGCATTTCTCGATTTTTCATGATAAATTATGGCTGCTTGTTCATGGCCAAGAAATTTGGGCAAGTTTTGGGCCCTCAAATAGGTCAAAAACACTCAAAAAATGATCTCACTGCCCCTATTTTGACACACAGGAAGCAGTCTTGGGAGATTGGATATTTGGAGGGGCAAATGGTCACCAAATCTAGAAATTCCACTTGGGTTGGAAAGTATATAGGTAGGGATTTCCAACGAGCTATTATGAGCTCAATTTGGACTCCATGAAGGGCCTCAAATTTAGATCCAAAGTGGCGCGACGCATAGAGGATTTCTGCCTATTTTTCACTGTACAGCTCAGAATTTCGCCCAGTTTTGACTAGTTTTACTTTTTGATGTAACTATTGATCTATCATGATGTAATTTGATGACCATGATGTAATATTGGCACATTTTTACTTGTTCTAGAGGATTCATTCACTAAAAAGTGAAAATTAAATGAATGAATCAGTTTCCTAGCATATAGAGGCAAGTTGTTTGATTGCCTAGATTTCAGTTCCTTATTTAGAATTGGTTCAAACAGCTCCTAGAATGATGAGATCGACCACTAGAGGCAAGGGAATGGGTTTGGCTTGTCTATATCATGTATTTTCTGAGTCATTTTCAGGGTTGGACATTTGGGATTGCTTGGCACATCATTGTACATTTTATCTCTGCATTTTTGGCAAAGGAAAGACCAGGGTTTCGCAGCACTTGTTGGGATTCATGTGGCTTTGTGTTTTGATGATGTTTTTCTCTATGTAATTGTAATTTCACTGATGTTTATATGTATCATTTTCCCTTCTCTTTTCTTCTGAAATTAAACAAATGAGTGATTAAGGTAGAATCCATTGGATTGATGTGCTCTGCCTTGAAATTTTGTTTAATTTTACATGTTTTCGTCTGTTTGAGGAGGAATATTGAGACTCTATTGCCCTCCTTAGCTCCTCACCAGTCTGATCCATGCATTCATTCAATCTAAATCATCAAAACGATGGCCTTCCTTTCCCCAATCAGAACTCTACAAAAACTAGGCCTCATCCCCGAACCCAAATTTTCCTTTCCCTTTTTTCCAACACAAAACCCACCCAAAAAAACTCAAATTAAATCCTTGCACTTCATACCTAGCCTAATATTAGTTGTTAAATCAGTCATCTCAAGCCCCATCGATTATCCTTTGCTGAGATTGACCCGGAGAGAGCCCTCTCAGGTCCTCGTAGGGCTAGCTACGAGGCTGAGCGTGGTTTGATGTGGAACTAGAAGCTTACTTTTTCAGCCTAAGGTAAATCTAGGCTCTAACATAGTAGCAACCGTATTGGGGAAGAAATTATTTGTTTGGTAGTCTTCTTCATTTTATAAACTACAGACGGAGTCTGAATATTAGCCAGGTAGCCTTCAAAACGCTTTTGCTTTGCATTAGCGCAAGTAGATAAAAGCTACTTCAGTCAATCTCTGGTCTAGTCTTATGAACGAAAGACTTAACTTACAAATCACCCCAGTACTTCTGATAATTCTAAGCTTTCAGATGATAAGTTTAGGATTTGATAGGCTGAGTAAATTGTTTATGTCCCTTTGATATTTTTAAAATAGCACATTGGCTTCAAGAAGATATACCAGAGCTAATCCCGATCCAGATCCTCCTCCGGTGTACAAAAATCCTAATTTGATTCCAAGACTTCTTCGTCAAGAGAGCTTTGTGACTCCCGTGTTCAAATCCCATTCATGTCCTACTATTTTTGAGTATCCTGAAGAGCTTGATTTTGATGAGCAGTTTGAATTGTCATTGTTTGAAACCAAATCCAAAAGTGTTGTTGGCTCTATTGTCCCCAATCCGCAATTTCTTGTAGATCTAGAAACTGAAAGAGCTAATTGGTCCATTGATGATTACATTTTGAACCGTCTCCAAAGTTCAATTGTGGTGTCAAACCTCGCTGATTTCCTAGAAACTACATCTGCAACCCTTGGATCTTCCATAATTGTATCTAGCTCAAGGATTCCCACTGAACCGCCTTTCATTCCCACAATCCCTGTGCAGCCTATTGTCACATATCAAAAGTCTGCAGTAAATTCGCCTCCATCAATTCCTTCTAAATCCAAAATTGCTTCTCCTTCGCACACCCCTTCTCATACACCTCACACATCGGCTGCACACACTCCCCCAACATCCCCCAGACCGAATCCGCCAAGAGTGATGGCTGCCCATTTTGCACCTCTTGTGCTGCCTCAAGTTTTGGATGATATGCCCACAGATTATCAAAGAAAAATTCCTTTCTTTGATGGCACCCCTCACTCTATTACCGCTCAGCAACATGTGGACAGAATGGCAGATTTCTATGACCTTCATGAGATCGATGCAGAAAATGTAACAATGGGGCTCTTTGTACAAACATTTGTAGGTGAAGTTCGGAAATGGTTCAGGGCTTTGTCGGCTACAAGTATCACCACCTTGGCCAATCTATAGAGACAATTCTTAGATTGTTGGGAAGTGAAGAAAAATCTGCTTCAGATCATCTCTGAATACGAGCACATCAAGCGGAATGTGGGTGATTCGGTCCAAGATTACTGCATTAGATTTAATTCCGTTTATAATGCAATTCCTGATCATCTAAGGCCACCTGTGGGGCTAGCCATGATGAAGTTTCCGGATGGTTTTGATGCTGACATGGCTTATCAACTAAGAGAGAGAGAGCTGACCATAATGGAAGACATGCAGAAGATTGCAGTCAGTGTTGAAGCAAATCTGCTAGCCAAGAGGGCTAGAGAGAGAGCATAAAAGAAGGTCATAACTAAAGAAGAGGCTTCCTCGTCAGAGAAATTACTTCGAAAGGTGGAGCATATGTTTGAAAGGGTGAAACTTGACAAACCTGAGCCTCAAGTTAGAAATCCTAACTTCCATGGCCAGCAGCAACCACAATATAGAATCAAACAAAGAGAGCAACAAGCCCAAGAGCAGACAGCACAGCAGCCAATACAGACACCTCTGCAGCAAAATTTTGTACACGGACCTAAATCGGATGAGGAAGAGAATGTGATAGGGGAAGAAAATCACTTCTTTACTCTGGATGATTTGCCTATTTATATTATTGAAGAGGAGGAGTATGCAGAAAGTTTAGCAGTACACAGAGATGAAAATTTCATTTTAGCAAATGACACAGTTTTGGAAGCACAATCAGATGAGTATCAAAGAGATTATATGAATGCTTTGTCTGCCCAGCAGCAGCAATATTCACTTAGAAACAAAGATGTGCCTGTTAACCCAATTCAGAAGAGAAAGGAAGTGTCAGCACCAAAGATTGATTCGCCTATTGCACAAAAGAAAGGGAAAGAGGCAGTTGATCCTAAGATCAGCAAAACACCATTAGCAGAAAAATCAAATCAGCCAACTGTATCAAGGGAAAAGGCTGAAAAGAAAGATTTCACAATCAAAGAGGTAGAAAATATTTTAGATTTTAGTTTGGAAAATGAAAGTTCTAAATTGAAGGTATCCATTCCCTTGACTGAAATTATGAGAAACAGCAGCTATAAAGGGCAAGTTTCTAAAATTTTGAATTTTGATCCAATGTCTGATATGGTTAATGTGGAAGACGATAAACCAAAATTGATTTTTGGACCAGCATTGAATGGTGAGTCTCCAGATAGTGATGTGCCACCTTTTTATATTAGTTTAAGGTTGCATGATTTTGTGTTGCATAACGCTATGTTTGATTCCGGAGCTTCCCACAATCTTATGCCGAAGGCTATCATGGAGAAGTTGGGTCTGGACATCACTAGGAAATACCATGATCTTTATTCATTTGATTCTAGCAGAGTGAGATGTATTGGGCTCATCAAAGACTTGGTTGTAAGTCTGGATCAAATCCCAACGAAGAATGTTTTGATGGATATTGTTGTGGCAGACATTCCTCCCAGATTTGGTATGCTTCTTTCTAGGTCTTGGGGAGCGAAATTGAAAGGGACATTACAACTAGATTTCTCCTATGCAACGATTCTTGTGTTTGGCCAAATGATAAAATTGTACTCGGAACAAAAAATGAAATGCATGATTACAAGCAAGGAGAAACTGATTAATCATCCAATTAATTATGTACATGTAGATCCAGAGTCTTTTGTTTTGTATTCAAATAGTTTCAATGATATAGATAGTCAGTGAGTTGAAGCAGAAAGTATTCCAGAAATAACCGAGAATTTCATAGAGGTTTTGAAGAAAGAATGACAAGAACAACAAAACACCGTTGAGCAATCAGCTGAAGATAATGGATAGCAAGCAGGAAAAATAGAGCTAGCAGAATTTCATCACTTAAAAGAAGATGAAGAGGGTCTGTGGACCATGGATTTCGATGGCGCAGTGGGAAATGATGGTGCTGGAATTGGTATTTGGGTATGCAGTCCTTTTTCCTCTCCGAACAAAGTGCCTAGTATTGTGCGGGTATGTTCTTACAAGTTAGCTTTTGATTGTTTGAACAATGAGGCTGAGTACGAAGCTTTGATTGCTGGCCTAAAAATTCTAAGAAAGGTGAAAGCCAAGAAGATTGCAGTATATGGCAACTCCGAATTGGTGATTAAGCAAGTTAAAGGCGAATATCAAGCTAAGCACCCTCGGATGCGGGCTTACTGAAATGCAGTCCTAGATATCCTGAAATTGTTTTCAGATTATACCTTGACGTGTGTACCTCGTATTCAAAATGGCATTGCTGATGCACTTGCTAAGGCAGCAAGTAGTTTGAAGATTCCAATGAACTCTAGTAATAAATTCGAATTCCATGTCAAGCATCATCTGATTGTCCCGGAAAATCAGAGATATTGGCAAGTTTTCCAAGATGATGAGGAGATTGATGATTTTTTGCAAAACAAAGGTAAGTTCAAAGATACCTCAATTGATGTAGAACATAATGATGGTAAAGATGATGTGCAGATCAATCAAATGGAAGTGTTGCAGCTAAAGGATAATATTATTCCTAAAGGCTTGATTCCTTTAGAAGAACTCTTTGATCAAGATGACGTAGCCCGCAAACCAACATTGCAGCCAACAGAGAAGGTTGTTGAAGAGGTCAATATCAGAACTGCTGCAAATCCAAAAATGGTAAAACTGTACAAAGCATTGCCACAAAAGGTAAAAGCCAAATATATCAGTTTGTTGTCATCTTTTTATGATGTGTTTTCTTGGGATTATTCTGACTTGAAGACATATGATACCAATATAATTCAGCACACTATTCCCATTAAGCCTAATCAAAAACCTTTTAGACAGAAGTTGAGAAGGCTAAATCCAAAACTGCTGCCATTAATTGAGATGGAGATAAACACGTTATACAAATTAGGGATCATTGTTCCCATCACATTTTCTGATTGGATCTCTAATTTGGTGCTCGTACGAAAGAAGACAGGTGAGATTCTCTTGTGCATTGATTTTAGGAATCTCAATAAGGTTTGATTGAAGGATAATTATCCATTGCCCAAAATGGATCATATACTTCAGCGAGTAGTTGGAGCATCTCGTATGTCACTACTCGATGGTTATTCTAGATATAACCAAATTTTGGTCCATGAAGTTGACCGAGACAAAACAACGTTCACCACTCCGTGGGGAACTTTTTACTACGCTAAAATTCCCTTCGGTTTGAAGAACGCAGGTGCCACATTTCAGTGGGCAATGGACTTGGCTTTCACAAATGAGAAGGATGTCTTTTTGGTTGTGTACCTTGATGATCTGACGGTGTTTCCCAAATCAGATGAAGAACACATGTATCATTTGAAAATTGTCTTTCAAAAGTGCAGAAAATATGGTGTGTCGCTGAATCTGAAGAAGAGCTTGTTTGCCATGGATGAGGGTAAACTAATTGGGAACATTATCTCAAAAGATGGCATTTGTATTGATCCAGCATGCATAGAAGCGATTAAGCAAATTGACCTTCCCCGGAACAAGAAGGAGATTCAATCTTTTAATGGTAAGATGAATTTTATATGTCACTTTGTGCCTAACCTTGCTGAACACCCAAGAGAGATTACAAACATGCTTAAGAAGGACAGCCAAGTGAAGTGGACGGAAGAGGCTATAAAATATTTCAGTTTAGTCAAATTGGCTCTTTCTTCAGCTCCAGTTCTAATCAGCCCGGATTACACTCAGGATTTTATATTGTTTTCATTTGCTTTGGAGCATACTATGGCAGTTGTGTTAATGCAGAAAAGAGATGAGCATGAAAGACCAATTTCTTTCTTTAGCCGAACTATAAGAGATGCAACCTTGAAGTACAGCATCATTGAAAAGCAAGCCCTTGCACTTGTGAAAGCATTGAAAGATTTTCGGGTTTATATTTTGCATTCTCGTATTTTGGCTTATGTTCCTAACGCTGTTGTCAAGGGTGTTTTAGTGCAAATAGATCCAGAAGGAAGACGAGGCAAGTGAATTGCAGCTTTGTTGGAGTATGATGTGGAGATAAAGCCCACAAATCTTGTTAAAGGACACGGATTGGCAAAGTTAATGACTGAATCAAACTTGCACGCCTTAGACATAAATCTGATCGTCGCTATGTCCGATTAGAATGAGGAAGGTTCGTCAATTCAGGTATCTGAAATGTTTTTTCTTTCTCTGTGGTATTCAGATATCATATATGTGCTTCAAAATTTGTCACCACCACCCGGCATGACTAGAAACAATAGTAGAACTCTCAAATTAAAGGCTGCAAAGTTTTGTATTTTGAATTTTGCACTTTATTGGAAAGATCCTCGTGGCGTTCTATTGAATTGTTTGCTGGAAGAAGAAGCAAAGCAGGTCATGGAGGATTTCCACAAAGGAGACTGTGGCGGTCACCTTTTTTGGAAAACAACGGCAAATAAAATTCTGAGAGTGGGGTACTATTGGACGACATTGTTTGTTGATGTATATAAGGTTGTCAAGAGTTGTCATAAATGTCATATTTTTTAAGGAAGGCAGAAATTACAACCTTTGTCGCTTAAGCCCATTGAGGTGAGTGCCCCTTTTCAGCAGTTGGGGTTGGATTTCATTGGTGAAATTCATCCCGCTTCTTCTGGCCAGCATCAGTGGATTCTCATGGCAACGGATTATTTCATGAAATGGATCGAAGAAATTCCTACCAGACAAGCTATGGATGCGGTAATTATTTCATTCCTTGATAATAACATCTTGTCTCATTTTGGTTGCCCGAACAAGTTAATCACTGATAACGCAGTAGCTTTCAAATCAAAGAAGATGATTGAGTTTTGTAACAAGTATAAAATCATTTTGGGACACTCAACTGCCTATCATCAGCAAGGCAATGGGTTGGCGAAGTCTTCTAACAAATCTTTAGTCAACATCATTAAGAAGCTGCTGGAAATAAACAAGAAGAGTTAGCATAAGAAGTTGGTCAATGCACTTTGGGCAGATTGGGTCAATCAGAAGAAATCCATTGGTATGTCTTCCTTTGAGCTTGTTTATGGAGTTGATACAGTGTTTCCTACCTCTCTAGTAGCTCCGGTAGTCAAATTTCTTCAGGAAGCCGGTAGTGAAGAAGATCATATGCAGAGAAGACTAAATCAAATGGTCCATTTGCAACAGACAAGAGAAGAAGTTTTCCAAAACACATCCAAGCTGCAGGAGAAGATTAAGAAAATCTATGACAGAAAAGCAAAGGCAGACAAATTCCAATTGGAGGAAGTGGTGCTGAAATGGGATGCCAGGAATGCGGAAAAAGGTAAGCACAGTAATTTTGAAAATCTCTGGAGAGGTCCCTTCAAAATTACTACATATCCTGGTCAGAATGCTTTTCTTTTGAAGGAGATGAAGGGGGAAGAATGTCCAGGAGGGCCGGTCAATGGTCGGCTGCTCAAACGGTACCATTTTTGAGAAGTTTTCTGTTGTTTACATTGTCATTGTATATACCATTTTATTTCAGTTTCAATGCAAGAGTGTGCTGTGATCTTTTCTTCAGTTTGGGGCCCGAAGTGAAGGCTATAATTCTAAAGAAGGATTTTAGTTTTGGTTTGAGTTTGTCAAGTCATTCTTTGAGTCATTTTAAGTTCAAATTTGAGTCAGTTTGAGTCAAGATTCAGTTAATAAATTGAGTCAAAAGTCTTGTGTGGATTTCTCGAAATAATGGACTCCATAGCCCAATGGATGAAGGCACTGCCTACTCTCCTAGAAATCTGTAGTTCTTGGCACCTCCAAGGAGCTACCATCCCCATTGGAGCCAATGTTAGAGTCGATCTGTTCAGCCCTCCGTCAGAGATCAAAACGTCTTTTGTTGCATTTCATTTTAGCTGTCCCATTCAACTCGATCACCCGCATTCCATTAGGAGCATCGATCGTCTGAAGGAACGGTCTTGTCGCCATACTCCCCTCATGTCATTCACTTGTTGGTTGATGTCTATTCATTTAAAAAAAAGGCATATACAGTCTTCTTTTCATTAAAAATTGCAAAAGTTGTCTTTAGGGTTTTCAGCATCAAGTAGGTCTAGGGTTTCATTAGGGTTTTGTCAATAAATGCTTCAGAGTGTTTGATAATCACCAACAGACCATGAGGATGTTTTATCGTCAATAAATTTTGTTAATAAGTGTTCGAAAATGTGTTTTTCAAACATAGTATTTAGCCTTATTTGTACAAAAATCATGTAAATTTTGTTTTTGTCATTGCAAATTCCTTCATCTGCACCCTGGTTTCTTTCCTTAGCCTAAGAAGCTCCAACACCTGCAAAAAACAAGCAAATTTCAACTCATTTAGTTCATCAACAAAGCCAAAAAGTGAAAAAGTTCAAAAGCAGAGGTGGAAATAAAAGTTATTTGCAAAAACATTATAAAAGTGGGTTTCATGAGCCAAGATTTCAAAAGCTCTTGGTATATAAGCTATTCCCTCATTTCATAAGCTCATTTGCAAAGGAGAAACAAGATTGAGTAGATTTGGTGAGCAAGTGAGGATATTGGGCAAAAAATCGCTGCAAGTTGTTGGCGCGCCGCATTGGGCAGGAGGCACGGCACACTAGTGAGGCATAGCGCATTGGGCCTCAGAACCCAGTGTAAAATAACACAGTGCGGCACATAGGTGGGGCACAGTGCATTGGGTGAGCTCCGCGGCGCACACAGCCAAAGAGCCCGAAAACTGCCAAACTCGCTTCAATCACCCCAAATTGCATCAATCGGTCTTGATACAAGTAGGTTGAGTCTTCAAAGATATTTTCCATATACGTTTGATGATGGTTTGATGGTGTATGTTTCATGGTCCTTGTGTAAAACAATCAAACCCTATCTTTTAAAATACCTCCAAGAAACTTGCTGCAAGGGTTTCAATTCACTGTTGTGTCACTTAGTTCACTCCTTCATCCCATTTATCCCTCAATTTCATTGCTCTTTAAAGTTCCACCACCCCTTAATTTCATTAATTCCTTTTCCCAAATTTCCCATTGTTTTCCCCTCTCCTAGCAGTCCCTTGTTTCACTGTTTTCCCCTTGGTGACAGAGGTCAAGCACATCACCTAAAGGGCAGTCCAACACAGTTTCATACACCAACATCTATTTCCCCAAGGAAATTTGTATAGCAGCAGTTATGTCATCCAGTCATTCATCTGATTATGAAGTGGAGACCCAAAACGACTCACCGATGGAGGAACATGTGTTAGGATATTCCGACACATAGGAATAGTTAAGTTCAACTTGGTCTAGTATAGAGTTAGGTTAGCGTTAGGTAAAGTGTGTTTCTTTACCGTTGTACATTTTGTAACTTACAATCCGACGGTCACGATATGTAGTGATCCGACGGTTCATTCTCTCCTCGGTATTACCGACACTTGATCCGTGGCTTGACACCCGATTGGGTCATGAATTCTATTTAAAGCGCATGGA
>APFE031015194.1:208230-255932 GCA_000404065.3 Pinus taeda
TTGTTTGATGCATGGAAGCAATTTCTTTGTGGATGATGTGCCCGTACGGATATTTTCCAACGATGAGAAAAGAGGAGTCCCATATCCTCAAACTCAACCCATGGGCGGCAGCAAAGCAAGTATCAGGCTGTATATGAACAAGAATGAATTTGCAGAGCTGATGTTGGGCGCCATCTCCATGTGAGCAGTCGGCAGGGAAGAGAAATTTACAAGCCCATAACAGTGCAACATAATGCCGACAGTCTATTAATTTTCTAAGGGGTGCTGCAAACAATTTGCCCCAACTACTGGTATGAGCTCAGAAAAAATATAATAGACTCAGCGGCTGCTTTTTCCCAGCTCAGGGCAGGGACTTGCTGCCCTGCAGCTCCTCTTGTTTCCATTTGTTTTCACAAGTTATCGATAGTTTGAGTTTTTTAGCATGTAACTTGGTTGACATGATTATGCCTAAGTTTTTCTTGAAGGTTGCATACTAAGTTCCTAAAGTGTTCTTTTTTATGATGACGTTTTATTTTCTTTGTTTATACAGGTCATCTCGCCACATAATGGCCATTATTTCCCAACTAAAGAAAACTTGTTTGAGTTTCTTGCTTTTCTGGGGAAAAACAACAATGAAATTGCTGATGTTCAGGTAAATGTCATATAAATCTTTTATAGTTTATTTTAATTTATATTTTAGAGTTCGTCATCTTTCATGTCTTATACTTTGTATTGTATCTTATTTCATTTTGAGAAGAGGAACTCACTATTAATGGTAAGAACCAGGAATTGAAGAAAGAGGAGAACAATAACACTGGAATGATAAATGCTAAAAGAGAAAGGGAGAAAAGAACTAGTCTAGTTGTACCCTTAACGCCAATATCTAGTGTGAGACACGCACATATAAATGGATGGTCAAGTCTTTAGAGTTGGTGAATTCACTTGAAGTGCCTTGGAAACACAATGATTATATTTTGAAGTGATGAAACAATATTTCATGTGTAAATTGTAGTCCAACCAATATTTAGTTGGAAATTGATATTGTAATACTTGACATTTCATATAATATAATTTATGTAGTTGAAATTATTTATAGTTGTACATGATATTACTTAGTATTGTAACTAACATGTGTAACTCTGCATTTTCGTATTAGATGAACGTGCACATTGTATGACATTCTTTTAATTTAGTTGCAAAATCATGCTAATTAATTTATGTTGATTAATAATGAACACATAAAATCAATCTAAAACTACTAAATTAGTAGTTTATATTGATTAATGATGAACACAAATCAAATGAATACTTGACGGCTAAATTAGTCATTTATAATGATTATTAATGAAAATGAAATGAATATAAATTACTAAATCAATGGTTTATATAATGAATGTGAAACTATAAAAAAAAATGGCTATTGTAAATGATAAATTTGTGATTACAAATTACAACTAAATTTTGCATATATACGAATATTAGTAGTTAATTTACAGTATCTTATAACATGACCAAAATTTAGTCATATTTATTTTGTCATTAATTTGTTTCAAACAATGACTAAAATTTGCATATATATGCCTATTAGTAGCTAATTTACAGTGTCTTATAACGCGACCAACATTTTGGTCATATTTCTTTGGTCATTAATTGAGTTTCTTGGGTGATCATGTAGTAGTATATCTTGTTGTGTATTGGGTCATTAATTGTGACAATTAATAACTAAATTAATGACCAAATTGTGACTAAATATATTACTAGACAATAAAATTCCGATAGCCAATTAATGACTAAGCTAAATACGACTAAATGTTGGTCGCATTATAAGATACTATAAACTAGCCACTATTGGTCACCGACTAAAAAAATTGTTTATATGCAAATTTTAGTCGCTTTTTTAATAGATAATTAACCATTTTGTACTAGTGAAAGGAATAATGCCAAACTTTATTGAATTTCCATTAATTCAAACATATAATTAATGATTTTTTTAGTATAACATAAACTAGAGAAATTTTCTTCATAGATGATAGCTTGAATTTATACATTATTATTATTATTAACTTCATATAGCATTTACCATGATCAAGTAGTTATACATAAGAAAATTCCAACCATTAATAATAGACAAACAATAGATATCAAAGTAAAATGGTGAGGAAAGATACACCAAAAGTTTGGTCAATGACCAAGAAAAACTCCAAAAGGGAGAGCACATGAAGAGTTCCTTATTACATAATATTTTGTTCATGAATTCATCCATTCAAAACAAGACATCAAGATAACAAGTACCCGGAATATGATCTCCCACAAGTGCCAAGCCACCAAGCAATTCTCTCTCTTCTTCTTCTTCTGATTTTCGGCCTTCTCCTCCTTCTTCCTTTTTGAGAAAAGAGATAATTATTGATATGAATCGATGCAAAAATGATGATGGGTCACTTATAAATAGTCTCCAAAGGAGGGTCAAATAGGTTCCCCCGAGGGGCGAGGCCGATTTTTTCTATGAGGGCCGACTTGGGCACTTATGGGGGCATTAATTTAAATTGAAAATTTTCCTTTTATTTTTATTAATGAAAATACCTACTACACCTCTCATTTCTCAACTACAATTACCTTTGGCTTTGCCTTCCAAGGTTTGATGTTTTTTCCTATTTTAAGTCTTCAGATTTCTCCTATCACTAGTACAAAATGAGAGATTAGTGACTACGTGACTAAAAAAGTTATTCACCACAATTATTTCAAGTGAATTACTACTAAATTTGAGAAATTTTTAGTGATTGAACTAAAAGTGACTAAACTAAACAACTAATTTAGTCTAGGGATCAAATATATGACTAGAATTAAGTGACTCAACTAAAAACAACTAACTTAAATGACTAATTTAGTCTAGGACTCAAATATATGACTAGAGAATAAGTGACAAAATTAAAAATGATTACCATAAATTAAAAATGATTAATTCTTTACTTGTAAGGACACATTATCATATTTATACTTGTCCATGTTGGATTTGACATATCTAGGTAACATATCTATGACATCGTAAACACTCTTAAGCTTCACATGAGTACATGAATGTATGAAACACCTTGATATTTAAGCTCTTTAATATTTGTGAAAAGGGTTTACAAATTTGCATCATGGTCAAATTTTGTTCTTGATACATTTATTTCTTACATTTTTTTAACACATTTGAAATTTTAACCACACCCTTACACAAATCAATGCATGAGAACATGAAATGACTTGGTTTATAAGGATAAAAATTCTTTATTTTTAAGATTATCTTAACAGTTTACTTGCTTGCCTTTTTATAGATGTATGATAAGTTTCTAATTTGAAATGTTACATCTTAACACACATTAAAAAGATAGTGATCGAAGCTCAATAGTGCCACTATTGGTGCACTCTACACACAATTTAGACAATCCACACAATTATTAAATATTTGATGTTGACATGAAATGGAATTTCTTATTGTTCCAGGGTGCTTTAAAACTTACATTGATCTCCAGTCTTAATGGCAATTTGTTCTAAATACATAGTCGTTAATGTGTTCACATGCCAATGGTCTTGCTCATGGTTCATTAGTTGTAATTACACACTTTGGAATGTTACAAATACATCATTTGGGTCACAATTCTACATTTACAAACTACCCAACTATAAATGGTGACAAATTGATGATAAATGGATGACATTTGAATGTTACAAATGTGTAAGTGGTCCACATTCAACTTTGTTGTCTTCATTGTCCTTAGTAACAACAAAAAGTTTGAATATTTCCTTTATTTATCATTGCAAACACATAACTCTTTGATGTCTCCAACATAGTTAATATTAATATTGGTGTATAATCTCTTAATTATGTAATGGTCTCTTGATGATGATAATGAAATCTCAATCTCCAATGCTAATGAATATGATGAATGAATGATCTAATGCCTTACTTGTATGGAAATAATTTATGATTCATTTTCTATTTTTATTTTTCCATTGTATGTATGATTCACTAGCATCTCATGTTATATGGTTAATTGAGCTAATTTTATTTTTCATTTTTCAAGTATAATTTTGTTGCATGAATAAGCATAGTTTTATAATTAAAATCATTCAAAATTTATTCATAATTCATGTTTTTTTTTTTTAATATTCGCACACTTATCCCTAATCTTTTACTTTGAGAGTGAGTAGTGTCAAATCACTAGTCTTTGTTAATGAACTTTCCTTCATTACTCAATGACCTAGCTTAGCTCGATCTTTATGGATTCCCCCCTTAGACAAGGATATCCTTCAGTGTAGTCTAAAGAGTGAGGGAAGGCCACCAATGTGACATTGGGTGGCTTGCTTGAGAGTTGTCTTTTAGGCATTATAGGTGGGGTTAAGACTCTTTTTTTTCTATGAGAGTGTTTGAGTGACGGCACAATTTAGAAAATGCTTACAAGAAAATTAGTTTACCTTATTGCCATCACCTAAACTACCTCCAATAAAATCACGAGATTTCAGTAACATCTAATTTTGATAAATAATTAATTCAATAAAATAAAAAAAAATAGATATTATTATATTTATTGTTATTGTTATTGTTATTTTTTGAATATGGCAAAATAGACAACTATAGCGAACTTGTACTTGCATTCGATTCTATCCACTACCACAATCACCTCCAAATATACCGGCATTGCCTCACATGTGGCATACTAAGCATAAATTTAATCCCACTACACATGAATACTTCAAATGCATTAGGCAGAAATTATGGTTCCAATGGTTCCTTAAATAAAATTCATAAAAAACAATTAACAATCCACACTATTAAACAAAAATTAAAAAGCTAACCACCAAACATAATAAGTCATAATACAATAAGTCAATTTAGACCAAATAACAAAAATAAAATAATTAGAAAATTATATGATAATAATAAAACACTTACGAAAGCATATTTATTTTTGTCAAGTACACTAAATAAAAATACAAAAGGCCTCGGGTGTTATTTTATTATCCTTGCCACTAAAAAGATATAACGCATTCGATATATGTGTTGACTGCTAAAAAGATATAACGCATTCGATATATGTGTTGACTACCAATTAATCTCTGTTTTGACCAAAAATTAAATCACAATATATAAGGTTCACATTAACAAATGAATTAGTTTTTTTTTAATATTTGATTTTATTTTATTTGAATTGTGATTGGTTTCATCTATTTCAATCTTATTGTGTAATCATCAGGCGTGTCAGTATGTCAGTATGTACCGTTGCTAAACCCGAAACCATTTTGATTGCACAATAATGTATTAAGAGGAATTCGATTGAGGTGTTTGATTGAGGAGTGAGTTGAATTTATAGAAACGATTCTGCAAGCAATACCCATATGATTGATGTGGGAGATATGGATGTATACCCATCCTGCAATGTACACATTCCTTTCTCGGAGAGTGGTAGCATATGTTGATCAAGTATGGGCAATCGACATGCTCCATCATCCATACAAAGGAATGTCATCTTCAACCAGACTTTTTGGTCATTCAGTAGCAAGCCACATCATGTGATACATGTTCATGCACCTTGCCTTACCCAACTTGGCAGATTTCCATTAAACTGAAGTACGTTGAAACAAATATGACGACATGCATCGAAGTTTGCGACACAAATTGATTTGACTGGATGCTCACTTTTCACTTTGTTATGTTTTTGATGCCTCACTGCCTCACAGCCCCAATTCAAATAATATGAAGTCCTTTTTCTATATCCGAGTAGGATTTTAACATCAAACCGTGTAGTTACTTTATTCTTTCCTTGACATGCACTAATCAAATAATATAAAGTCATCTATTTATATCTAAAACCATATATATATATATATTAGAAGGTTAGGTTTAATATCAAATGCTTTACTTTTTCTTTGATTTGTTCACTGTGTGCCACACTTATTTATGAATCAAAGGCTTGTAGACTAACATGGATCTACACTTTCTTTATTGGAAACCATTTTAACTTACAACTTGCATATTAAAATGGATGGACATTGTTGTTTTGTGGTATATATAATTTTAATTAGATTTTAAAAAATTATTCATTCATTAATTAATTGAAAAATATTTTTTATTTTAACTTAAGGTGGATGAGGATTTATTGATTTTCTTTTAAATAGATGGCCTAGATTGATTCTCAAGCGAATATGCTCAGCATATATTTAGTATTAATGCTTATCAATTACTATAGTGTATTAAAGAGTTTGTTATGTTGCATTGACTTCTAATAAATTTAAAAAGTTAGATTGGTGTTTAGTATTAATGCTTATCAATTACTATAGTGTATTAAAGAGTTTGTTAGATTGCATTGACTTCTAATAAATTTAAAAAGTTACATTAGTGTTGCGTGGCTCCCCGTCCACCAATTTCCTAGGGATTTGAGATTACTCCTATTCTAATAAGTTCCTCCATGATAGGTTTCTCATTCTTATTTATATCATTCATTTATAAATAAGAAAAAATTATTTAGCAAAATGGTCCATAATATCTAAGAAATTTAAAAAATTAGATTCGTGCCACATGGCTCTCCACCCACCAATTTCCCAGGGATTTGAGATTATTCCAATTCTAATAAGTTCCTCATTATTATTTATAACATTCATTTATAATTCCTTTTTTTTTCTTAAGTTAAAGTTTACCCAAAACCCTTTTATCCATGGTTAATAAGGTAAATGTTTTCATTAGTAAGGCATTCTTCATGTTGCAATAGTTTTTTTCATTATGTTTATGAAGTATTTGACTATATCAACCACATTAATATTTTGAAAGTAATTGTACTAGTCTATATATATTTCTCACATTAAATTGTTACTTATTTACAATATTATTTATATACCACTCAATTTTTTTTAAATAAGTTAGTATTGTTAATATTTGATAGGCATGATTAATATACTATATAAGTTATGTGCTCATTATATAATATATATATATATATATATATAATTATTATAGATATAGATATAGATATAATATATTGCAGTTTTAGTTGGAAAAATTCAAATGCAAGATATATATTGCAGTTTTATATGGAAAAATTCAAATGCAAGAAAACATTGAGACTTGTAGGTTTAAGTAGTAATCTTATCAACCTCACTAGTTTATCTTCTTGTTATTGTTGGGTACTTTTTAGCAATTATAAATATGATTGATGTATTGTAAATTTTCAAGTAATGAATAATATTTTTTACCATTTTTTCAATATTCTCTGTATGTAATAAGATAGAACCATTAGAAACATTTTGTTTGGAAGTATGATTCTAGGATTTTGATTCCAATATCCACATATTGTATGGCTATTGAACGCCCATCCATTTGTATGTGTGTTGACATTGAGGCATTACCTCTTACATTTATTAGAATTAATGCACTATGTTTTGAATTCATGTCGACACGTATGATAAAACAATGTACCAATTAATTATTGGAACATATCAATACACATCATGTATATTGTAATAATACTACAATAAATGTTTGATAGGTTCCAAACATTGTAGTGCAAATTATTGTTGAATTTAAAACTAAAGTAATATTGGATTTAAAAATATTTGTAAATGTTATATGTTTTTTTTAGTGTACCTTTTTGCTTGATTTCATTTACCATATCATTGAACATTAATAACCTAACATGATTGTTCTAAAATTTTCTCTTCATCTATGCTTAATCTTCCATTCACATGCATGGATAAGATTTGTCCAAAAAAAATTAGATTTTCCATACAAATCTATACAAATAATAAATTTAAATAAACAAATATGGTGTTAAAGTTTATCGAAAAAATCATCCACAAATGAAGTTCTTATTATCTCCATCTAGCCAAAGATAATGTAATCATCAATTATCTTAATATTTTGATTATAATTTTATTAATATAAAGTGTAGTCCTTTTATTGTTTTTTACTCTAAATTAACTATATTTAACTAAGAAAAGAAGTAGCTCACTATCTTCTTAAATTTTAGAACAGTTATTTTATTGTATTTTTATTAATATAAAAATTATATGGTTCTTTATTATTTTTTACCTTATATTAACTATATTTTAAAACTAAAACCAAAAAATAAACGTAAATTATACCCTCTTTAATGATAGGTTTAAAATATGAAAACTAACTCATATCTGTTAAAAGTCAATTAGTTTAATTCAATAACTAAACAAAGCATTTAAACAAACTAAAAAAAAAACTTTGGAAAAAATATTGATATAATTAACTCCGGCAATTAACGTCTTAATTTGCCACAATTAAAGATAATAAAATAACTTCATATAAAATTGTAGGTTGAGGTTGGGAGTGTTCTCGTGTTTAAATGTGGATATAACACTTTATTTTATCAATTTATATTAATTATTATTTTTAAATAAAAAATATATATAATAAAAAGCGTCCAAATAGGTAATATAATATTTTTTCTTATGGACTGATTAAAATAATATTTTAAAAAAATAATATTAATATATATATTTTTTTATTCACTGATAATATATCCTTAAGAGAGAAAATAAATAAACTTTAAATGGTAAAAAGTAAGGAAAAAGTCGGTATTTTGTACTCATTCAAAATACATTTGAAATGATTTTCTTTAATTTGTTTTTAAAAGAAATGTGTCTTTTGAAATGATTTTTTATTAAATAAATGTGCCTTTTTCTATATTATATAAAGCACATTTTATCTGCGAATAGCGATACTTTCTAATATTTAGCATGATATAGGATGAGAGAAAGCGCGTCTGTATGGGCACATCTTTATACATGCGTGATGCGTCCCTTCCGTCACTCCGATCTTGGGAAGGCTCAACGAGAAGATGAGTTGTCTTTCGCCTCGATCTTGGGAAGACTCAACGAGAAGACGAGTTGTCTCTCGCATCGCGTAGAGTACGTCTGCGTACCGAGGCTGCCGAGTTTCTTGCGTCCATCCCCTCGACTCCAGTTTCGCAGCCTTGTGAAGATACACTAGGTCGGAAGACAATGCGTGCCAATAAAGGAGTTGTCTATAATACGATTTTTTTGGAGATTTTGGTGACGGAATCCAGCGGAAGAAATGAGGTTAAATCTTGATTTTTAGCAGTTAAAATGGTTTTTTAACTGCATATTTGGATTCAGCGCCTTGGAAAACCCCTGGGAGCCATTGATTGTGCAGAAACTAGCTATCAAACTTGGGATTCCAATGAATTTCTGCCGGATTTTGACCAGAAAAATTCGCTGAAAATTCGCTGAAAAAGCTTTCAAAAAGTCGCATTATAGACTACTGCTGCCAATAAATACAATTTTCTGTCATCTCATTCAATTCAATTCATTTAATCAGTGCACTTGTTCAACTCATCCAAAAAACAATGAATATAAGAGTCGCCGCTGCTACCGGGGCTGTGCATGGAGCAGCGAGCCTGTCCGGTTTATTACCTTTTCAGACGAAGTTGGGAAGATCAGTTTGTAATTTCCAAAGTCACCACAGGATCTTCATGCGTAACGCTGCTATTAGAGCTGGTGGCCCTGGAGGGAAGCAATCTGGCTCAGGTACATTGATCCCATCAGTGGCAGCTTTTTTATTTTTATAAATAAGTAGGTAAGCACTATTTCTGTGTATCTATTCGTGTGTGGAAAATCCAAATTCTATTTTAACGTTTCTGGTGAAAAAGCTGTCATTGCAGGCGAACCGAGCAGAGTAGATACGGAACTGATTGTTTTGAAAAATCTGATGCAGGAGCTGAGAATGCACGAAACAACTTACGCTCTTCCACGGCACTGGATGAAGTGGGAGAAAGAGTGGTCCGTTACATATGCTTCACACATGTGTCAATTCCTTCAATGCTTAAACAGCATGTTGATTAACAGCAGAACCGCCATAGCCATCGCTTCTTTGGCCTTGATATTGTCGAGCGTCCCTGCATTTCTGTTGCTGCTTCACATTGAAGTATCTTAGATCTCAACTCCTCAAAGTCCTGTTGGCCATAGAATTTCTGACCAAATTATTAGACGTGCAAACCTGAAAATGAGCTTCTCCAACAAACATCAATCGGTGCTGATATTAAAAATAAACAAACAGTCATGTATTAGTTAACACTTTTCTCTGTGTTGTTTCAATACCAGAAGACAACATTTTTTTTCGGAACATATGGCTTTTCATCAACTAGTATAATGCTTTTACACCTAATTCATTCTCTCAAAGGATGAATATTCCTTTGCATTTGTGTTGTCTGTTTGTTCCCTATTAGAAACATGCCATGTAACATTATGTTTATAGACTTACCACCTTATGCATTATTTTTTCTTTTTAAGGTTGTCTTTTGTTTGGGCTAATGAGTTAAATGTATCAGGGAGACTAGGATGTGTACCTATAGTTTAGTTTTAAAAAAATTGCACTAGTTTAATAATATATTATAGTGATAGACTAAATGTAATGTACATAAACAAGGCAACATATTATTACAATTAACAAAGAGAAATTTCAATGACGCAATTATATGTTTGGTCACAAACACCACTATAATATCATTCCACCTATTCTTACACTATCAATTTAAGTCTTCTATAACTCTATCTAGATATGCAACTTTTCTAACATCAACCCACCTATGTTATTGCATAGTATTGCAACCTCCTCGCCATTTTGGAGGTGGTTGGAAATTATTCCCCTATGCAATCTCACACCTTGTTCACATTCGATCATAATGTTCACGAAATTGATGTATTAGTTGAAACCAAGCATGCAAGATGCCACAAAAGCTTCAAATGAAAATAGATTTATGAGGATTACCTCTGTGTTGATGTCCAACTTTACTATAGGGAGATAAAGAATGGAAGTTTTCTTATCAAATTATGTTTTTGTGATGTTACCATAAATAGGAGAGAATTTGATTCCCACAAAGTATAAATATAACACAGATTGAATAGCCAATTCATTTGCTTGAGGGCTAAGAACTAGAAGGCTTGAATTCTGAGCGAGGAGGAGAGAAAACATACAAATCTTCCATGAAACTAGTCGCATGAAATAATTAAGTACATTGGAAAAATATGAAGAGATAAAGAGAGAGAGAAAGATAAGATTTCCATTACAAACCATTACAAGTAATAATGTCAATTTTGGGTCCTCTCCTTGACTTTTACTCTCTTCATATTTCCTTCTTATAAGGTGTCATGTTAACAAAGTCAATTTTAAGAAATATTTACTCCATTAGTTACATATATATCAAGCTCCCTTTTACATAAAAATATGACTTTATAACTTGTACATCTAAACGTAGACTATAACCCCCCTAAGATTTAGATCAATAAGATCGTTTTAAATAAATGTGTGGTTTTGTTACAAAATATTTTGGTATTTGATAATGTAGAGTAACTGATCTTAAAAGAAAGCAAAAGGAATCTTTGTCACAACTTGAGTTCCCTTATTTTTAAATCTTCCCATTCTCATGAAACTCCTTGATTTGCAAGTGAAAAAACTTCATAATTAAAAGCATGCAAGCACATCGATTGGAATCAATAATTTAATCATGGTTTCTCACAAGTGCTAATGAGTGAAACTTGATAATAAGCGTAAGGATGGTAGTTATCCATTGAAATTTGTTTCCATGCATGTGATATTCAACTTGTTTCAATGATAGGAACACCAATCACAACTCATTAAACATTTAATAAGAGGAATAACATAGTCAAGCACAATCCTTTGGTTGCAATGCATGCTCTATGTGCTTTGATTTCCCCACTTTATATTCTCAAGTTTAATACTCTTATCACTTCACAGACACCATTATGATGCAATTGATGAATAATAAATAGGCAATGCATAAGACACATAGCAAAATTCTTCAGCTGTGAAATATCTCAAACCAAATCATGAAAAAACCATCAAAATACTTAAGAAATCATTAGTTCATGCCAATTATCCAATCAAGCTCAAAGTTGGGTTTTATAATTTAGCAGGTATTGATCAAACAAGTGCACTACATAATTAGCACGTTTAATACAAATTCCTTCAAGGTGAGTTATGCAACATTTATTTATTCTTATGTCCATGAATAGTCAATATGCACATTACTTTTCTATACTCCATCATATTTCTATAAAAATGCATAAAAACCATTAGGAGAAAAAACATCATTGACGATTGAATGAACAAAAGTGAAGGCCACTAAAAAAGCAAGGGCAAATAAGCAAACAAATATTAGCCTTTTTAACATTCAACATGTGAGTCTCCCCCAAGCATCCAACTACAATAACAAATGAGTGCATTGATCTTTTATATTGAAGTGTTGCATAGAAAAATTAGAACCATTATTTTTATTTTTACCATCTAAAATAAAATTGGAGCTGTAAATTTCAAACAATCTAACAAAAACTAAAAGCCACACAAACCTATTAATTTAAACTTCATAAATTTAAACCCATAATACATATATAACTTTGCTTCCAATTCTTTAAATAAAATACATAACACATAATTAACCATACATCACATTAAACAAAATTCAGAAAATAATTAAAAACTAATGAACAAACATGAGTCACACAGCCATAGTTCAATTAAAAAAAAACATTTACAATTTTAAAGGAAAAAAATTAAAACACCAAATATACTTATAAAACATTTACCAAACATATTTCTTTCTACCAAACAAACAATGAATATAAACCAAATAAACATATAAAAAAAAAAAAGCTTCGGTTGTTATTTACAAAAAGCCTTCGAGCATTAGACACGCAACGAAAACGTCGAAATATGATGTAATAATCACGGCAATCGAGCGACCTTAATTTGAAAATATGATGTAATATTAAGGGAAATCAACCGTTCTGAATTTGTTCAATATAGGTAATGAATATAGACCACATAGAATAGAGAGTGTTGAGGTTGGGAGTATTTAGGTGTCAAAGTGCGGAATATAACCTTTTGCTTTAACATTTATATTAATATTGTTTTTAAATAAAAAATATAATGGAAATACAAAATAGGAGAATATAATATTTTATTTATTTTTTATATGGTGGAAAATTCTATCATAATTTGGTTATGAAACAATAATGAGGAGGACCGTTACAGGTAGTTATCTATGAATGGAGGTTGATACAACACTTTTAATGAAGGAAAACTATTCCACTTAGAGTTATCCACTAGTGATCTGTATGAGGAGGACCATTACTGGCGGTTATCTATGAATGGAGGTTGATTTAGCGCTCTTAATGAAGGAAAATTATCCCACTTAGAATTACCCACTAGTGATCCGTAAGAGGGAAGGATTTCACTCCTACTAGATGTCATTAGGTTTCAAGAAATTAACCTTTTTATGTTGGAGAAAGACAATATTTTAGCCAAGCAACAATAGTTTTAAAACATACTCCAAAACCAAAATATTATTTCTAGAAAGAAAAAATAAATATCTTTGTAAAAGGTAAAATCTGCAAAATGGAAGTATTTTTCTCTCATTGAAAATACATTTGAAATCAAATATTTTTTCCAAAGAAATGTGTCTTTTTATTTATCATATACAACACATATCATTCGTGATACTTTGGAATATGCAGCATGATATAAGGAGAGAAAGCATGTTTGTACGGACACGTGTATCCCTTCCATCACTTCGATATTGGGAAGAGATAAAGGGCAACTTGAGTTGTCTAGCACAGATTACGTGTGTGTGTGTTGAGTTTATGGAGCTTCTTGTAACCAAGCCATCAACTTGAGTTCCATAGTGTCATGGATGATAAATGGCATAATCTAATGAGTTGATGATTCACCCTTCATTTTTTGTGCCCTCCCGTCATCGCTCACCCCCCTTCGGTTGACCCTCGTTGATTTGCCATGGAACTCACCTCGTTCCATCTCTATCTCCCAAACCTTCTCCATCTTTGTCTCCCAAACATTCTTTATCTTTGTCACAAGCTCCGTTTGCCTCATGGTGAGTACGATAAGATGTTTTTCCTACCACTGTCCATTGAATTAATACTTGCAGCTTAAAGCTTCCTGCATTCTCATTTCTGAAATCCTCTATTTCGATTTCTAACCTGCTAAACACCCCTCCACCCTCACCAGATGGATTTCTAAGTAGTTGCAACCCAACATGCCTGTAACTAGATAAGCGAAGGTCGTCATCACCCACATTGAAGTGCAACAGTAAGTTTTGTGCTTGTTTGTTGTTTGCGTTGTTTGTAAGTTTTTTTTCCCTCGTCACATTTAAATATGAGACTCCAGGTAATTCAGACAATAATATGCATATTATTCCCTCTCATGCGAAAAGTATGGAAGCAAGACCTTTTAGATTTTTTTATTGAGTTTTTTGAATTTATTCCATAAGAAAACAGAGATTCAAAGGCTCATAAGAACCCCTACAGTACAAGAATCCATCTAATTCATGGAAACAAATAGAGATATTAAACTCTAGTTCGATGGTGCACCCTAGTTCTATAACCAAATGCATATGATAGTTTATTCTATGAAAATAGATAGGTTCTCGTCAGAATTATTTGACTTAGAATGTTATTAATTCTATGTTGTTCAAAAATAACTTATTGAAACTTGACCTTGAAATGATGACCAATTCCCTAGTAGAAAGAGGAGATCCTTACAAATTTTTTAGTTATATTATTATATATATATATATATAATATATATATTATATATATATATTAACAAAATGAATTTATGTATGCCATCTATTATGTGACTTAATCCATGAAAATAAGAATGAATTAAGTAATTTCGCTTTATTTTATCACAAAATGCAACATTCTCTATTGCAAAAGCATGTCAATATTTGATTATCTAGAGGAAATTTGTCTATCTCAACAACTAAGATACAAGAAGGCCATTTTTAATATATGTTTGCATGCCCTGCAGTTTTTGAATATAAGACTTAAAGTTGCAAACATAGATAAGTTATTTTAGCAAGGTTGGATGAAAGGACTTCCTATGATGCTATTTATTCTTGGAGAGAATGATTTCTTATGTTGATTCCTCCACATATCTCGGACCTCCACCTACACTAGATACTACTTTAAAGAGTAGATCATCAGTAGTCCTTTGAATATTTAACCAGTGCTTCTCTATGAAGAGTTTTTAGATTTTGCTTTCAGAATTTAAAAATGTTGGTCATTAAATTGCATATCAATTCCGAATTGATGCAATATACTGCCTTCATTATTTGTATTTCTATGAGAAATTTCTCTGCTGTTCTAAACTACTTGACTTAGTGCTTCATTGTCAAGCACACATCTCGTTGTTTCTTTTCAAGGGCTAGGAGAGTACCAAACTTAATTGCCAAAAATCCATTGGTTTACTATTGTGGAAACAATCTGTTTCACCCTTGTGGCAATCATCGGTTCATAGTTGTGACAACTCGTTGGCTCATAATTGTGACAACTTGTTGGTTCACTATTGCACCAACTCGTTGACTCATAATTGTGACAACTCGTTGGTTCACTATTGCACCAACTCGTTGGTTCACCTTTGCAGCAACTCGTTGGTTCACCTTTGCAGCAACTCGTTGGTTCACCGTTGCGGTAACTCGTTGGTTCACCATTTTAGCAACTCGTTGTTTCACCGTTGTGGCAACTCATTGTGTCATTGTTATGGGAACTTGTTGGGTAACTATTGCATCGAATTTCTGGGTCACCATTTCAAAAAATCAGTGGGTTAGTGTTGCCACAACTTAGTGGATCACAAAATGGTAAAGTAATGAAAATAAGAAATTGTCATTGCCCTTGCTTGATTTTATTTACGAGACCATGAACATTAATAACCTAACATGTTCTTAAAAAATCTTTTTATCTATGCACAATCTTCCATTCACATGCATGAATGGGATTTGTCTAAAAATATATAAATTTTCTATACAAATAATAAATTAAATAAAAAATAATTAAATTTATAAAAACATCCACAAATAATGTTAATTGTAATTTTTATTAATATAAATTATATATATTTATTACTTTTTTAAGTAAATTAATTATATTTTAAACTAACCAAAAATATATACATTTTAACTCTTATTCAGATAATGAAAAAATCTGGTTCAAATATGAAAAACTAGTTCACTAAGTAAATGAAACTTAAAATGTAAACATTAGACAAAATTATAATATACCTAGCTCGGCAATCAAGCGATCTAAATTTTCATAATAAATATACACTTTATTTTAATAATTTATATAAATTATTTTAAATAAAAATATATCATCGAAGTGTGCATATAGGGGAATATATTCTCTTTCCTTATTACATGGTAAATATATATTTTAGGAGAATATAATATTTTTCCTATTTTACTGATAAATATATATTTTTAGGAGAGAGAAAATAAATATTTTTTAAATGGTGAAAAGCAAGGAAAATGTTGGTATTTTGTACGCATTCAAAATACATTTGAAATGAATTTTTTTTTTTTTAATTAAAAAAAAAAATGTGTCTTTTTCTATGTTGTATATAAAGCACATTTTATACATTTTATCGGCGATATAGGACGAGAGAAAGCGCGTCTGTACGGGCACATCCGTATACATGCGTTTTGCGTCCCTTCCATCACTCCGATCTTGGGAAGAGATAAGGAGAACATGAGTTGTCTCTCGCGTAGAGTACGTGTGCGTACCGAGTTGCGTCCATGCCCTCCACTCCACTTTATTAGGTTGAAAGCCCATGGGTGTCTATAACTACATTCAATTCAATTGATTTCATCGGTGCACTCCTTCAACTCATAGATCATCCTCCTTCCCGCAAGAGGATTAAAAATTACAATTGATATTTCTCATCATCAAGTCGGAGTAAAATTAGTATGAACCAGATGATAAAAACGATGGATATAAGGGTCGCTGCTGCTACCGGGGCTGTGCATGGAGCAGCGAGCCTGTGCGGTTTATTACCTTTGCAGACGAAGTTGGGAAGATCAGTTTGTAATTTCCAAAGTCACCACAGGATCTTCATGCGGAAAGCTGCTATTAGAGCTGGTGGCCCTGGAGGCAAGCAATCTGGCTCAGGTACGTTGATCCCATCAGTTGCAGCTTTTTTATTTTATAAATAAGTAGGTAAGCACTATTTCTATGTCTCTCTATTCGTGTGTGGAAAATCCAAATTCTATTTTAACGTTTCTGGTGAAAAAGCTGTCATTGCAGGTGAACCCAGCAGAGTAGATACGGAAATGATTGTTTTGAGAAATCTGATGCAGGAGCTGAGAATGCACGAAACAACTTACGCTCCTCCACGGCATTGGATGAAGTGGGAGAAAGAGTGGTCCGTTACATATGTTTCAGACATGTGTCAATTCCTTCTATGCTTGCAGAGCATGTTGATTAACAGCAGACCCGCCATCGCCATCGCTGCTTTGGCCTTAATATTGCCGAGCGTCCCTGCATTTCTGTTGCTTCTCCTCAATGAAGTATCACAAATTTCAGCTCCTCAAGTCGCGTTGGCCATGGGATTTCTGACCAAATTATTAGACGTGCAAAGCTGAAAATGAGCTTCTCCAACAAACATCAATCGGTGATGATATTAATAGTAAACAAACAGTCCTGTGTTAGTTAACCCTTCTTGTGTGTGTTATTTCTATACCACGAGACAACAATTTGTTTCTTTGAAAGTCTATCTATTCTGGAAATTGTTTGAATAGTGACCAAACTAATGATAAGGGTTCTTTAGAAACACCTCCAGCTAGTTTGTTTGACCAAGAATCTATCTCCGTATGTAAGGCTTATAGCCTACCGTTTCAAAGGAACAAATAGCTCTGAAAATAAAAATAAAAAATTAAACCAGTACAGCATAACATTTTATCATAAAATTTTGATTATAATTCGCCCATAGGCGTATATATTTCAACCTGGGGATGGATGAAGCCTTGGGAATTATATATATATTTTTTAATCAATGAACCGGATTGAATGTCCTGGGAATATCCTACGAATATTCTTGGAAATATCTTACGAATATCCTTCGTCTGAGTGTGTAATGGACGGATGCGATTTCGCATAGGGTAGTCTGAAGGTTTACTCTTTTGCGTTACAATCTGTAGAAATTAATTCTTAATTAATTAAAACCCTGAGTTGAAGCGTTTCCATTCCCTCCCAATCGTTCCGATTATGTTTCAATAGCAAGTGCCGAGTTACAATGAATTTTCTCGACTGTCTGTTCCAATTCATTCATTCATCCGTCGTTTGAGGAATGAGTGCAGATACGAAACAATTATTCTGATTGTTTTGTGGTAATAGCAGTAGTGGCGGGAAGACCTCTCTGTGTTAACTTTTTGGCTCAACTTACCCTCCAATAGCTCATGCCACAAAAGAAAACCCTTTAGTGATAAATCTGGAATCACAACTAAAATTTCCGATTACTATCATCGGGTTGATATCCCAAACTGTGGAAATTTCATTACGGCCAGTGGTTTACTGCATGTGTTTTGTTTCATCTTGCGTTTTTAGTCTCAAAGACTAGGGTTTATTGTTTTTTGTTCATGGCGTCTCCTTTTGTTCTAAGAACGACCTTCAGCGAAAGTGCAGTCTGCGCCCTGAGGAGGATCATCGCTTTGGTTTCTCTTCGGAGAGAAAAAATTAGAAGAGTCGTGTTTTATATCTATATACATGTGTGTGGGGTAATAAAGAACTTATAATCTACGTTTATGTAGTTAGAAGAACTAAGGTTTTTGTAATATGAATCGTTGATGGAATTAAACTTTGACAAAGTGTTTGCCGTTGTTGATATGAACGGATGTAAGATAAAGCCGATAACCTTCTCAATCGCTGTTATCTCGGGTTGGATATCAATTCATCTCATTTATCACACCAGCTAAACTTTAGTCGCAGTAATTTTGTTATTCCCGTCGGCTTTTTTATGGAGAACAAACAACTCGACATTGTAATATGTGAATGATCTAATATATGCCAAAGCTATCAAAGCTTGAATATCGAAGTTTCAAAAACTAACATGTGCAAAAACTAAGATTTTAAGGCAAAATTACTTAGAGGCAAATATGATAAGGAAGAAGCGATGATCACTCATCTTACCCTGGAATAAAATGTATGACCTAAACAATGGTCCTTGGAGGACAACTTTTTAGTTTGAGATTATATTTGTCACAATTTTTTAATCATCTCGTGGCAATTATAATTATCAAAAATTATAATTGCCATCAGATTCCCTGTGTTTCTTTCATTTACATGCTTATCAGGATAATTAATGATTTTTGTGTGAAAATGCTATAGTATGATGTATAATGCATGAGTATGCATTCTACAATTAGTATACATTATTTTTTGTGAATTAAGAGTGTCCGTGAAAAGAGATTGTTTGTTTCCTTTAAATCACACTCTCTTAAAATAAAATAGAGCTATAATTCATTGTGGATAGGCGTAACTATTTGAAACACCGAGAATAGTGTATATATTCTACAATTATATACATAAATTTCTTTTGAATTAAGAGTGTCTTAAAAATTATACAATGTTCATTGGTTGTTTAGTTTCAATTGCCTCGCATTTAAAAATAAAATTGCAATTCAATGCCAAGTGAGGTATGACAAGTGACATATTGTATAAGCTGAGAAGAGGGCATATATTAAGCCATTTTATTACATTGGGGTTAATTTCTCTGCATTCGAATGTGTGAACCATCACCATTTGGTTGCGTGTGAAGGAATAGTACATCTTGAGAATCCATCGCATTGTCTACGTTACGGTAGTTAAGAAGTGATGAGCATATTGTAGTATATGTGTTGTTTGTTTTTCGAGAGAAACAAATTTACCATTGTTTTTATTTTTTGAGGTCATGTGGGTCAGGTGGCGATCATCTGTTCATCGCTCCTCCTCGTGCTATAATAAGGTAACAATGCTTTCCATTTTGTTCTGGGTGAAACTTTCCTTTTCATTCCTTGGTTGGAGGGTGTGTTGTTTGAAGAACTAGCTCGTGTTCAGTGTTGGGGTCATGTTTTTTGGCGCTTCAACTGGTGGTGCCTTATTTCTCTATGGAAGGTATATGTTGCTATTGTAAGTGATGGTGGAGGTTTTTCTCGAGTTGAGGCTTCAATGTATGCTTTGTTTTGGCTTTCTCGGGTAGGCATTGGCTTACTTTTCCTTTGTGGGGCCATTGGATGAAGAATTCACTTTGGCGAAGCCTAGTGGCTATGGCATCGATTAGGTTTATGGGAGTGTGAATGTCTAGTGTCTCTTGTGCACTATCAGAAGGTGTTCCTCTCGCCTTTCTAAGTGAAGAGTTTTTTGGAAGGGCTTGTCTGGATTTGTGATGTATCGTGGCGAAATTGGTTCGACGCAACTAGCGGGGAGCTGGGCTACATTTCCTTCTAAGATTGGAGTGTGGACTGCTAGGTTTTTGTTGGCATATGGTGGAGTTTGTAGTCTTTGATGACAGGGTCTTGGGTATGTTCGGGTGGTTCTTTGTGTTAATTTGGGATTGTCTCAGGAGTCTAGGTCACGACACAGCCACAAGTATGAAGGCAAGATCGCATTCCTCGCGTGCTCTTATCTAGGCGAAGGTGGAAGTGTCCCGACTTAGAGAGGTGTTAATTGTGCATGATGAAGTCCAAGGTGGAAATGAAAGAGTCGGTGTGGATAGCAACAACCAAGGTGTTGGAATTTTGTGTGGCATTGTGAGTGCGGGTCGTAGAGTTTGTGGGGGGAAAAGATCTTCAATCGGTCTTATGGTTGGCAGGGGTAGTATGACCCTTACTCAGGGTGAGCATGGAGAAGGAGGTAGGCGTAGGGGAGCAGGATGTGGCCGTGGTTCGAGGACACATAGGCGTAGCAATAAAACAAGTAGTGTAGGGTCCATTTATGTGCTTCAGCTTAGCAAACTAGGAGATCGATGACGCTTCAAGCGATGCTCCAATCTATCATGGGCATGTGGGAATTTCATGGCAGGGTTTAGAGGGAAGAACACGAGGTAGTGATGTCCAAGCTGGAGCAAATCCACTACTTTAAATGTCACGTCCGTGAACAAATTGTTGTTGTTTAGTGTGGCCAAAATATGATGACCTAGAAGATCGAGAAGATTAACTTCCTTTATCGTCCTCCTCCTCCTCCTCTAGAATGGGATCAAATAATCCTACTTCAATCACTTTTGATGACTGATTATGGTAATTGATGACTTTTTAGTACTTTTTTGTTTTTTGTTATGTCATGCCTATACGGCTGTGGATCTCTTCATTGCGTATTTTGTTTTCTTCTATAGCATGGTAGTAGCATTGGTCAACAAACCTGGTGGGGTGAGACCACATGCATTTTGACATCTGTGTATATGCCTTTTGAGTAATGGAAACACTTTGACTTACACAAAAAAAAGTGATTTGAATGCTATTTGAGTTTTCTTCTATTTTTAGATCTTCTTTCAAACCTAAAAACCAATATGAAAAAATTATGTAAATTTAAATTTTTAATTTCAAAAAAAAAAAATAATCTACAAATAATATCTATTTAAATATAGTATTTATATATATATTTAAATATAATATATAAGTAATATAAATACCAAAACTATATAAATCAAAATAATTTATAATTTGGATGCCCTGCAGGATAGTTCAGTTGGTCAAGTTTTTGTTCGACTTCTTGTTGCTAAGTACCTCACTTATCAGGAAGTCATGGGATCAAATCTCCTAGACGCTTTTGAAATTAGGCATTGCTAATTTGACTAACGAGTATATCTTTCCGGTAATATAAAAAAAACCAATAGAAAAAAGCTCAAGAAAACCAATGAAAAAAACTCTTAAAAAAAAACTCTTCGTAAATGATTTATTTTAATAACTAAATAAACAACTTAGATTAAGATTTAATTTAAATATTATACTAAAAATATAATATTACCTTGAAGAAATAAAAAAAAAAAACTTAAAAGACATTAAGAAATAGACTCTATTCTATATATAATAATATACAATAAAATATTCCAGAAAACCTAATATACAATAAAGGATTGGAAAACCTAAAAGCAATTAACGGATGGGAGAACAATTAAGGATTGGAATCCATCCAAGGATATATTATTATATTCTTAGCAAAAGCTACGTCAAATTCATCGATGAAACCTATTAATACATCATGTTTGGTATGAGCAAACTACTTATTTATATTTAGCCTTGGATTTAATTTAAAAACTATAGTAAAGATATATAATAAATAAATAAAAAATATATGATATCACTTCTAATTAAAAATAATAAAGAAACCCTAAAAAATTATTAAAAATAATAATATTATTTTTAATTAAATTATAAAGAAGCCCTAAAAACAAATAAGGACGATTGAATATGTACAATATCTCAAACTAAAGAATAACAAAATCCATAACTTGTAGCACATCTAAAACTTAATATTATTAAATTTTTTAACCATAATTTTTTAATTCATTATATATAAAAACTTAATTCAAAAATTACTACTCGATACTGAATACAGAAGGGCTTGGCATTAAAAAACCAAAACTATTTATCATTAACTTTTTTTTTTTCATTTTAATTATTAAAAAGTTTTTATTTTTTTTATATTTAATTAATATAAATTTTGTCACATATAATGTTAAATTTGGAAAAAAAATTAAACAATTGATAAACGTTTCATCCAAATTAGTTCTACAATATGCGTAGATATCAATTGCCCATGGATCATTATAAACACCCTCCCTACCAAATAATATTTTAATACGCGGTGTGTATACATATATTTGCACTCGTAATTTTTGCGATCATTCATGATTTGGTCCCATATTAAATTTTAATGGCAGTTTTAATCTTTCGCAGGCTTATCTTTTGCATGGCTATCTTCCAGGTTCGCATTTTTCTATAAGGTTTTTTTATTCTTCTGTAAGGGCATATATAAGCTTGGGAATCATCGACTGACTTTGATCTAAATGGCTCCAAGCTTCACGAACATAGCTATTGGATCAGTGCCATCCACCTTTGGGGGGCAAGCTCATGCCCATATCGTCAGTGAAGCCTCAGCTCCCACTGTCCAGGTGGTCTAGGCCTCACTCAATGAGGCTTTGAAGTTTTCTAAAAGTTCCCTAATTTGTCGGTTCAATGGTTTTTGGCCGTGGCTGACAGCTCTCCATAGTTGGATCTCAGAGGTATGGAAGCATGTCATTTATGATGAAATTAATATCTACCCCTGTGCTAAGGGTTTCTTTATAGTAGATTTTGAAAACCGTGAAAGCAGACAATGTATTCTAGATTCCAGCCCTTGGTTTTGGGAAAACTCAGGGCTATTCATGAAGCCATGGAACCCATCATTCAATCCCTCAACAACAGTCATAACCTCAACACCAGTTTGGGTGAAATTGCCAAACCTACCCTTGCATTTATGGAATTTCTCCTCACTAAAAGCCATTGGAAATGCAATTGGGAAATTTTACTGTAGGTGCCCAAAAACAGAGGAATATGCTAGAACCACCTATGCATGCATTTGTGTGGAAATGGACTTCAGCGCTGGTTCCCCGCTGAAATAAACCTAACAAGTAAATACTACGTGTTGAACCAGAAACTCGATTATGAAAGTGTCATCTTCAGATGTCGATCTTGCTTTGAGACAAGCCATCTAACCAAAAATTGCCCAAAAGCTTCCCAGAAAAATTATGCTAGAAAGAATCACCACAGATCTACATGGTGGGAAGGAGCAGAAAAAGAACATTACACTGTAATCAAGGATGAATACTCTCCAGAAAACTCTGATTTGCAAGAAATTGTGCAAGAAAGAAACAACTCTTAAGACAAGCAGGGGGCATCCCGCATAATAGAAAAAAAGTGAACTTAACAACCCCTCAAGCATCCACTGTTATGAGGATTCGAATACCACACAAAATAAATCGTCATTTAACAACAACGTAGATCTCTTAGACCAAACTTCTTCCCCGACTGCCTTCAAAAGGAAAAACACAACAGATCGCGAAGTTAGGACACCAATGTCCCAAGAAACAGAAGAGATGAAGGAGATGCACGATAAAGGAAATTGGAAGACTGTAGAGAAAAAAAAGAAAGCTACAACACCAATCTTGCCATGAAAGACGAGAAGCCGAACAATTAAGAACTAAGAAAATTATAGATCCGTTAGACCAATTTGGTCTCAGTGGACATTAGCCATTACCATCATCATCATTATAATTTTTCATTTATTTTAAAAATGAAAATGTGAATGAAATGAATATTATTTATCCCTATAAAATATCTAAGTGAATAAACCTTTTATTTTAATTTGATAACAACGATGTGTTATACTTTCATTTTATTTTTGTCATAAAAAAATTAATTCATTTTAAAATCGTTCAAATTAAATATAATATTTTATAAAACAATAGATTATTTTAAATTGTTTTAAACTAATACAAAATAATTAGGTTTAATATGGTATAATATAGGTTTCATATAATATATTTAATTTTAAGTTTATGTTTTAATATAATTAGTGTGGTTAATTTTAATTTAATATAATTCATAATTAACACAACCACATTAATAAATGTGGTTGATATAATCACATACACAACTATATTAGTAAATGTAGTTGAAAAAGACCCATAAACTTTAATGATATAGATTTTAAATTAATGAATAATATTAATATTAATATTGATAAATATATAGTTAAACAATAATAAAATATGACAAAATAACTGTTATAATAAAAATATATATAAATGGTCAACCAATCATTATAATAAGATTATTTATAAAATTATAAATAGTAATTGTTAACCATGATTATTATAAATAATCATGCTGAAAAACACACACACACAAATATATATAGTGTGTGAGATATTTATTTTTTTTGAGGAATTTCTACTTGTATATTTTGTTGTATATAATTTAAATTTAATAAACAATGTTTCATGAAAGTTTTTCATTTTATGGACATTTTTTGAATGTGATTTCCTTTTTTCATTCTAAGATGATTAAATATATTATTGGTTTGGTGGTTAATTGTGATATAATGTGTATATAGCAATTAACGACTTTTAACAGTTTTTTAAATTTATTAGTGGATTTGGAAAGACCATGGAGGGTTTATTAATCCCTTGGTTTTATTAACCCCTTAGGTTTATAATATCAATCATGGCCAACCATCATCATCATGGTCAACTATGGTCAATCATGGTCAAACATGGGCAATCATGGTTAAACATGGTCAACCATGTTTTATAAAATCAATCATGGTGAACCATGATCAATCGTGGCCAACCATGTCCAATGTCGCATTGTGACAAAGATTTTCTCAATAGGAAAATCAATCTTTGTCAACCATGGTCCAACATCGCATTGTGATAAAGAATGTGTCGATATGAAAATCAATGTTGGTCAACCATGGAAAACCATGGTCCAACATTGCATTGTGACAAGGATTGTCTGAGTATGAAAATCAACCATGGTCAACTATGGCCAACATTTTTTATTTATGTTTTATAATATTTATCTTACAGTTTATATACCTTGGTATATTAAATATAATTCTTGAAAATTTAATTAAATTCTATTTAAATACAATAAACATATTAAATGGTGCAACACATTACCATTAGACACCTATGATTTGGAAACTAACCTAACATCAAACAACATAGCTTCCTTGGATAACATATGAGCCATGGCATTAACCCCCATATTATAGCAATTGACAGCTCCACATCTCTGATTAGACTGATCTTCTTCCCTTTCATCTGTTTCACTTGCTCAATATAAGATGCTCTTGCATTGAGTGCATTAATTTCAGAGAAAACCACAATCTTCAAACAGACAATGGTTTCACCCTAGCTAAATTCCCCACAATACAAATATTAGAAGGTATTTACTAGACGAGGAAATAAACATTTGATTCTATGTCCAGAGGCACTCTTCAACTGAGCTTCCATTCCACAAGGCATCAAAGTTAAAACAAGATAAAATTTCCTTCCAAATAGAAATTACAAAATCATAGTGAATAAATAAATGAGCAATATTTTCCTCATTCAGCCGACATAGAACATAAAATACATGACCTACCAATCCTCTCTTAACAAGAATATGCCAAGTCATTTTTTTTCCTTCCAACAACATTTAAAGGAACAACATGCATTTAACGGGATCTTGTACCTTCCATACTAATATGTGCCACAATTTTGATGAACTAAGAAGGATGTCTCAAATCAGTGCATCATATCTAGACTTAACTATTATACTTCAACTTTTTTTATTCTTAAACCACCTAGTGATGTCTTCCTCCTCCCGATGAATTACAATACCAACTTTATCCAAATTCAACTTAAAACAACTCCATTCACATGATAGTGCTATAACCCAAATGATTTAAAAACTCCACCAGTATATTAGAGAGTTTATAGCGACCATTGCAACTTATCCTCGAGCCATGACCAAGAACAACTTTAGGCCATTCCCAATATTCCATAAGATCCATTTCTCCAAAGCTTGAAGATCACTTACAAAATTCCTCCACATCATAGAACCTCCCCTAGTCACTTTGGGCTCTTGCCTAATCCAATTTAAAACCACCATGGATTTCAAATATTTCAGCTTCATTAGCACACTACTCATACTATTGCGAAAAGACATAGACCAACAATGCTTGGCTATCAGAGATAGCCAAAATTTATCCATATTACATAAGCCCCAGCATCCTAAAGACTTCAAAAGTGCTAGATTGTTCCATGACACCAGAGCCATTCATCTCTCCTGGTTCTTTCCATTCCAAAAAAAATGAATACATAACTTTTTGATAATTCCTAAAGTACTTTTAGGAATTTTTACTAAATCTAACCAAAAGACATAGATTCCTTCCAAGATGGATTTTATTAAGATCAGATAGCCTCCTAATGAAATTCGTCAATCGCACCAATGACAAATGTGTTTTTCCACTTTTTTAACAAGCCAAGACCAATTTGTAGTTCAATAATTTCTAGGCCTTAAGGAAAATCCAAGATATTTAAAACCATCATTTAAAGATGCAAACCTGAGAGGAAAGATTCCTTGGATCAAATTCACATGGTTTTCATCCAGGTTGATGCTAAAATAAGGTGATTTGTCTAGGCTCACTTCCATGCCTGACGCTGCATAGAAATAATGCAAAATACCTTTGAATCTTTGCCATTCCTCAACAATACCCAAGCCGAATAAAAAAATATCATGTACAAATAAAGTGTGAGTTATCACAATCTCCTAAACAAATTCTACTCGTTTTTTTCTGCCCTTTTATTTTGCTTCCATAATATTATTCAATCCTTCAATGATGACAAAAAAGCAAAAAGGTGATAATGGAAAACCTTGATGAATTCCACACAAAGCGCTGAAAAAATCTAATGTCTCACCATTCAATAGAACATCATAATTACATAATCTCACACATCCCATTATCGCAGAAACCATATCAAAATTTAAACCAATATGAAGCAATACTAGCTTGAGATAGGACGAGTCCACTTTATCATAAGCTTTCCTCAAGTCAATTTTCTACACAATAGCTTGAATATTTCTACATTTAGTGTAGCTAACCCAATAGCATAATGGATCCTTCTATTAAATAAAACACCAAATTGGGCTGAAGACATATGATTTGACAAGCTAATATTTAACCTATTATCTAGAAACTTCCAAATTATTTTATGTAAAGAGTTGCACAAATCTATCAGTTGATAGTCACTAAAAGTCTTCAGCTCTGATAATTTTTGGATTAATGTAATGAAAGTTGCATTAAGATTACTGGAGACAAACCCCCTCCCAAATTTCTCAATGACCTCCACAATGTCCTCTTGTATAAGATAACAAAAAAACCAAAAACAACACCACAAACTAGCCTTTAGGCCCTGGACTCGTCCTTGGGCATCCTCTTCAACATATTTAGGGCACCCTCTTTAGAAACATGCCTACCAATCCAATTTGATTCTACACTAGAGAAAAACATTGTGTAGGTCCTTATTATTCTCATTTGATCAACTCTATTAGAATGACTGCCATCCTCAAATAAGTTTTTGAAGAAAGAAACTCCTTCACGATATCCCCATATGAAGATGGAAACCAAGTGGCATCCTGTGATTGAATTGGCTAGATATGCTTTATTGTAGGTCTATGGTTAGAAAAATGATGAAAGTGTTTTGTATTACTATCTCTTTTAGCAAGAGAATTCACTCTCCTCTTAAGCTTCAAGGCAATTTCCTAAGCCCCGAGGATGTTTGCTTTTTTTGCTTCTAAATTCTTGATTTGATCTCTCTCGTAATTTGTTAAAGCCCAATCACTTCTAAAAACCAAATTAGAAATTTGATTCTCAA
Organism: Pinus taeda; assembly: GCA_000404065.3. Lineage (NCBI taxonomy): Eukaryota > Viridiplantae > Streptophyta > Pinopsida > Pinales > Pinaceae > Pinus > Pinus taeda. Next base: position 236,480 of record APFE031015194.1, read on the forward strand.
TCTACTCTACATCACCTAATTTCATTTTCCTTTTCATTTTTAGCCACTCTATAATAGCCCTCTTTAGAAATTTCAAATTTTAGAGAATTGTTCCATTAGATAGAATAAAATTGAAACTAGATATATTATATATATATATATATATATATATATATATATATAATATATATATATATATATATGAACCCATACGGAGCTGACCAATCCTTGAATCTCTCATAATCTAGCCAAAATCTATTAAATCATGTTAAATTACAACAAGAAAAGGTTTCATTTGATTTGTGCCTTAGTAAAATGAAGAAATTTGAATTTCCACTTCACGGGTATGAGTTGGCAGACAATTAGTAGGAGTGATATGGCCAAATCACTCAGTTAACTTAGTCAATTCGAGTTGGTGGGCTAGTATTATAGTTTTGTGCAAGTTGGTGGGTAATCCTACCTGTCTAAATGTGTTACCTTTAGTTAAAGTCAGTTAGCTGAGCTCTAGTCTAGAATAGAGTCAATATGAGTTTAGTTGAGTAGTTGTAACTGTTGTTAACTCATTGAACTATCAGTTAACTAGACACTTTACTAAACATAGCCATAGTCATGAATGCAATTCAAATTTCCTAGTGATGAGGAGGGAAAAGGCACAATTGTAATCATATTGTATACTATTTCGAGTGTACATAATTTTTGCATGCATGTGAGCTTATTATCTTGTAAATGTGCATGAGGAAAAGAGCTTTCCTTATTATTTAGGATCAGGAATTGTTCAAGGAAATAAGAGGAAGCAAGAGACCTATTCTGGCTAAGTATTGGTAAGAGCATAGTCAAGAGGAGAGAAAAATTATAGTGCAGATCGAGCTTCAAGAATTGAAGCAATCATTATAATTAACCATTACTCTCATCTGATATAATGCAAATAGAGGAGGGTTTTTTTCGAGTTGGTTTCCAAAGTAAATTCTTTATTCATTGTGATTGAATGATTCCTTGTGTTTCTATTTTTAGTTTTCCTTCCGCGCAATTTAGTAGTGAAAATTTGTGTCTATTGGTTTCAGTGTGATTTCTTTAACAACTACAAATTTTGAGTTATTTCTACATGGTAATAGAGAAATTTAAAACTACATAGAAACCAGGTTCTTAATCATCTCTCAAAAAAATTTCGAGTGTACAATGTTTGTGCATGAAGGCGATCTTATTATCTTGGGAAATGTGCATGAAAATAGGAGCTTTCCTTGTTCTTTAGGAGCAGAAACCGCGTAAGGAAATAGGAGGAAGGAGGAGGTATATTTTGGCTAAGTATTGGCTAGAGCAGAGTCAGGAGGAGATCATAATTGCAGTGTAGATTTGGCTTCAAGAATTGAAGCAGTCATTGTAATTGATCATTTTTCTCATATGATATAATAGAAACATAGGAGCAGTTTTCCCTAGTTTGGTTACCTAGTAAAAACTTTGTGCATTGTGATTGAATGATTGCATGTGTTTCTATGCTTAGTTTTCCTTCCATTGAATTTAGGAGAAGAAATTTGTGTCTATTGATTTTAGTGTGATTTCTTTAGCAACTACAATTTTTTAGTCATTTCTACATGGTATAAGATATTGTTCTTGCATTGAAGAAATACCTGCACCACAGACTTTAATATTTGAATGTATCAGTGTTGCCAGGAAGTTGGCATTTAAAGATAAGCTCAAGAACATTCAAATCAATAAAAATGAGACTATTGTTCAATACCTAACTGGATTCACTCAAGCACTCCTACAAAATCGCTAATTAGTTACTAAAAAAATGACTGAAATTTACATGTAAATGAACATTTTTTAGTCAATAACCAATAGTGGCTAATTTATAGTATCTTATAACACGACCAATTTTTAGTTGTATTTAGCTTACTCATTGATTTTGTCTCAATTTTATCATCTTGTAGTATATTTAATAATAAATTTAGTCATTAATTTCCACAATTAATGACCAAATACATAACAAGATATACTACTACATGATCAACCAAGAAAACCAATTAATGACCAAAGAAATATGACCAAAATGTCTATCGAATTATAAGATACTATAAATTAGCTACTAATAGTCATATATATGGAAATTTTAGTCATCAATTGAAACCAATTAATGACCAAAAAATATGACTAAATTTCAATCTTGTTATAAGATAGTGTAAATTAGCTACTAATAGTCATATATATGTAAAATTTAGTTGTCATTTATAATCACAAATTTATCATTTACAATAGTCATTAATTTTTTTTTGTAGTTTCATATTCAGTATATAAACAAACGATATAATAGTTTATATACATTTCATTTACTTTCATTAATAATCATTATAAACAACTAGTTTAGTCATTGTATAATCATTTTATTTGTGTTCATTATTAATTAATATAAACTACTAATTTAGTAGTTTTAAATTCAATTTGTTTGTCTTCATTATTTATCAACATAAATGAATTAGTATGATTTTGTGACTATATTAAAAAAATATCATACAATATTCATGTTCATCCTATATGAAAACACATGAATCATGCAGTCTCATAAGTTGATGACAACACAAAAATATCAAGTACAATCATAAATAATTTCAATCAGAAATTTTATTATATAAAATACCGAGTATTGCAACATTAGTTTCCAACTTAATATTGACTAGGCTGCAATTTTCACATGAAATATTGTTTTATCAGTTCAAAACATTCCCATTGTGTTGCCAATGCATTGTAGATGTATTTCCACCTATCAAATCATTCAATAGTTTTCCTCTAAAACTATGTAACTAATAGCATCCACCATTCGAGAGTCATACTAAGGACTAGAAGCTCCATTCTTTGGATAGTCCAGGGTTGGAAGATGAATCTATTTTGGTTGTTCTAATACATATGCTTATTAAAGTGTGTTGTATAAGTTTTTAACATTATCTTGCCTATGTGGGCTACCTCGCCGAACACTAGACATAACTATTCCCATAAACTTATTATAATGGACGTTGCACTCACGTGGACTATTTTGATGGGTGTTGTACGTGCTATCCATTCATTGTGTGTTTGTGACTACCACATCCATGTGAAATACTCCACCAGAAGCTACGGATGTCCTGTTGTGTTGTGTCTTTGATAGAGTTGGGACTCTTCCCTTTCAACTAGAGGCTCACTTCCACCCTCTCCCTCTGCAATGAAAGAACCTTCACACAAGTAACACTAGCACTCACTAGGCACATGAACCTCAATGTTCAAAGATAAAGCATACCACTCTCACATCCTAAAACGCAAGATCTAAGGCATATATTTAAGATAATGGCAATTGGGCCATCATACCAGATGGGATTCCTACACCAAATGGTGTGAGGTCTAGTTGGGACTTCATATCGGGGAGATCCCCAAATGTTGATGGGTCCAACATCATCAATAGAATGTAATCTAATATGTTCATAAGTGTGGAAGGGAAGGGAAATTACCTTTCCTTACCAGAGGGTTGGGATGCTTAATGCAATTCAAACATTGTCTAGTGCCCCAGTTGACAAAGCCTTCAATATTTTGGCAAACATTATAGCAAGTTATATGATATCTCTTTATAGATAAGATGGTATATTTCCCACTAGCCACACTCATTTTTTATTTTTTACTTTGATAAATTTATGATATCATTATTTTCATTCCCTTTTGCTTAACTTTCTTGGAAAAAAAATATAGGGAATGAGGTGGAACACATTGCAATATTGTTGTCTTTGGGTTCCTGGATTACAAAATCAGCAAATGGCTTTGTGCAAGAGGTTTCTTCTTTCTCTTCTCTGGGACTTAAAGATAATGAAAATGTGGGAAGAGCACACCTTCATACTCTGAAATTAGTATGCCAAAACTCAGAGATTTTGATACAGGTAAACATTGTGGTCTAGTTGTAATGGTTCATAAGTTTCAAGTTATGAATGATCATATAGCTTTAAATATTTTGTTTTAAATGAAATATGCCCATATGAAATTTTGTTTGAATATGTTACTAAGTGAACCAATTTCTTTGTATTTTTCAACCAGATGATACCTTTGGTGGAGCCATTGATACAACTTTCTAAAAGTGGTGTTTCTAAGTTTGCACAAAGACTAGAGGGAATGTATTCTTGGCTTCTTGTAGCAAAGTTTATGGCTATGGATATGAAAGCTAGTTCATGAAATACTGCTCATATAAGGCCTTTCCTTTCTATGCAGAAAATAAAGAGAAATATAGTTTCCCATGTTCACAGGATCGATGGATGTAAATTAACTATACAAAATATTACAAATAATAAAAGGATGTCAATATCTAGATTTTGTTCTTATCTCAATGTGACAATGGTTTATTGTACTAAGGATATCTATCTGGTTTGCCACTACCAGGCGAAGTCACAAGTAGACTCTAATGTCTAGCTCGTGCCTATGATTGGAAGTGATCCTAACATACACTTTTTTAAGAGTCTACTATCATATCTCCATTACCTTCCTTTGTATAAATAAATTTTATTCCTTATGGACTCATACGTTATGCATCTTATCAGTATGTGTGTATCTTATAGAAGTAAAATATACGAGGCATTTTCTGTCTCCAATCCTCTATTGATTGTTTCTATTTTCCCCTTTGATGCAAACAAGCATTGATCCCATGTGACCATCAACTTTCTTCTCCATGAGAGTGTTATTATAGGATGTAAATGCATTCATGCATGCTTATTATGTTTGTTTGCATGAGAGAGAGAGAGAGAGAGAAAGAGAGAGAGAGAGAGAGATGTGAACATTGATATTTGTTGCTTTCAAGAGCCGCATGAATACTAGGCTTCCATGTCTGCATTGGAAATGGAGGAGAGAGGTGGCTCCCATAGTAGTATTCTGAGAAAGGTGTGCATCTCAATCCTTTTCTATTAGTTTTGTGCCATATCAGTTTCGAGGTTATGCTTACCTTATGGAAATGGAAAAGATTGGATGTTTTAAGTTTGTGGTAGTTCAAGGACCTCTTCTAATCAATGATATTTGCAAATGAATTTAATGTCTTTATACATTTGAAGTCATCATTGTATTTGGTATGATTAATAGATTATTGACTACATAGTTTGCTTATGAATTTTGATATCATAGGTATAGATTTTATTCTTAGCATTGAGGTGTTTAAAGCTTAAATTTCCACCAGAACTAACAACTTTCAAATACGACACTATGATCATTGAAAGGGGTTCCACTTTAAACTCTATTTGTATTTATATATTTTTCAGTATATTAATAATAATAAAATTGTTATATAATTTTTAAAATAATATTTTTATTAAAATTATCTATGTAGAACCAATTTATTTTCAAGTTACTTATCTTTTTATTTAATTAATTAAATTGCTTACTTCGTATTTTATTCTTTTAAGATATTATATTAATTTTTTTTATCTTTTCATTAAACTTTTATAATAAGAGCCAGGTGGTGACAATGTGCAAAAAATAAAAAACAGTGACATTGTCACCACATGGCTCTTGTTTATTATATGTTGTCCTTTTATTTCCATTTGTTTTCACAAGTTATCGATAATTTGAGTTTTTTAGCATGTAACTTGGTTGACATGATTATGCCTAAGCTTTTCTTGAAGGTTGCATACTAACTTCTTAAAGTGTTCTTTTTTATGATGACGTTTTATTTGCTTTGTTTATATAGGTCATCTCGCCACATAATGGCCATTATTGCCCAACTATAGAAAACTTGTTCGAGTTTCTTACTTTTATGGGGAAAAACGATAATGAAATTGTTGATGTTCAGGTATATGTCATATAAATCTTTTATAGTTTATTTTAATTTATATTTTATATTTCGTCATCTTTCATGTCTTATACTTTGTATTGTCTCTTCTTCCATTTTGAGAAGAGGAACTCACTATTAATGGTAAGAACCGGGAATTCAAGAAAGAGGAGAACAATAACACTGGAACGATAAATGCTAAAAGAGAAAGAGAGAAAAGAACTAGTCTAGTTATACCCTTAACACCAATATCTAGTGTGAGACACACACATATAAATGGATGGTCAAGTCTTTAGAGTTGGTGAATTCACTTGCAGTGCCTTGGAAACACAATGATAATATTTTGAAGTGATGAAACAATATTTCATGTGTAAATTACAGTCCAAACAATATTTAGTTGGAAACTGATATTGTAATACTTGACATTTCATATAATATAATTTATGTAGTTAAAATTATTTATAATTGTACATGATATTATTTAGTATTGTAATTAACATGTGTAACTCTGCATTTTCATATTAGATGAATGTGCACATTGTATGACATTATTTTAATTTAGTTGCAAAATCATGCTAATTAATTTATGTTGATTAATAATGAACACATAAAATCAATCTAAAACTACTAAATTAGTAGTTTATATTGATTAATGATGAACACAAATCAAATGAATATGTGACGACTAAATTAGTCATTTATAATGATTATTAATGAAAATGAAATGACTATAAATTACTAAATCAGTGGTTTATATAATGAATATGAAACTACAAAAAAAAATGGCTATTGTAAATGATAAATTTGTGATTACAAATTATGACTAAATTTTGCATATATACGAATATTAGTAGTTAATTTACAGTATCTTATAACATGACTAAAATTTATTCATATTTATTTGGTCATTAATTTGTTTCAAACAATGACTAAAATTTGCATATATATGCCTATTAGTAGCTAATTTACAGTATCTTATAACGCGACCAACATTTTGGTCATATTTCTTTGGTCATTAATTGAGTTTCTTGGGTGATCATGTAGTAGTATATCTTGTTGTGTATTGGGTCATTAATTGTGACAATTAATAACTAAATTAATGACCAAATTATGACTAAATATATTACTAGACAATAAAATTCCGATAGCCAATTAATGACTAAGCTAAATACGACTAAATGTTGGTCGCATTATAAGATACTGTAAATTAGCCACTATTGGTCATCGACTAAAAAAAGTCATTTATATGCAAATTTTAGTTGCATTTTTAATAGATAATTAGCCATTCTGTACTAGTGAAAGGAATACTGCCAAAATTTATTGAATTTCCATTAATTCAAACATCCATACATATAATTGATGATTTTTTTAGTATAACATAAACTAGAGAAATTTTCTTCATAGATGATAGCTTGAACTTATACATTATTATTATTATTAACTTCATATAGCAATTACCATGGTCAAGTAGTTATACATAAGAAAATTCCAACCATTAATAATATACAAACAATAGAGATCACAATAAAATGGTGAGGAAAGATACACCAAAAGTTTGGTCAATGACCAAGGAAAACTCCAAAAGGGAAAGCGCATGAAGAGTTCCTTATTACAAAATATTTTGTTCATGAATTCATCCATTCAAAACAAGACATCAAGATAACAAGTACCCAAAATATGATCTCCCACAAGTGCGAAGCCACCAAGCAATCCTCTCTCTTCTTCTTCTTCTGATTTTCGGCCTTCTCCTCCTTCTGCCTTTTCGAGAAAAGAGATAATTATTGATATGAATCGATGCAAAAATGAGGATGGGTCACTTATAAATAGCCTCCAAAGGAGGGTTAAATAGGTTCCCCTGAGGGGCGAGGCCGATATTTTCTATGAGGGTCGACTTGGGCACTTATGGGGGCATTAATTTAAATTGAAAAATTTCCTTTTATTTTTATTAATGAAAATACCTACCACACCTCTAATTTCTCAACAACAATTACCTTTGGCTTTGCCTTCCAAGGTTTGATGTCTCTTCCTATTTTAACTCTTCAGATTTCTCCTATCACGAGTACAAAATGAGAGATTAGTGACTACATGACTAAAAAAGTTAGTCACCACAATTATTTCAAGTGAATTACTACTAGATTTGAGCAATTTTGAGTGACTGAACTAAAAGTGACTAAACTAAACAACTAATTTAGTCTAGGGATCAAGTATATGACTAGAATTAAGTGACTCAACTAAAAACAGCTAAATTAAATGACTAATTTAGTCTAGGACTCAAATATATGACTAGAGAATAAGTGACAAAATTAAAAATGATTAGCATAAATTAAAAATGATTAATTATTTACTTGTAAGGACACATTATCATATTTATACTTGTTCATGTTAGATTTGACATATCTAGGCAACATATCTATGACATAGTAAACACTCTTAAGCTTCACATGAGTACATGAATGTATGAAACACCTTGATATTTAAGCTCTTTAATATTTGTGAAAAGGGTTTACAAATTTGCATCATGGTCAAATTTTGTTCTTGATACATTTATTTCTTACATTTTTTTAACACATTTTAAATTTAAACGACACCCTTACACAAATCAATGCATGAGAACATGAAATGACTGGGTTTATAAGGATAAAAATTCATTACTTTTAAGATTATCTTAACAGTTTACTTGCTTGCCTTTTTATAGATGTATGATAAGTTTCTAATTTGAAATGTTACATCTTAACACACATTAAAAAGATAGTGATCGAAGCCCAATAGTTCCACTATTGGTGCACTCTACACACAATTTAGACAATGCACGCAATTATTAAATAGTTGATGTTTACATGATATGGAATTTCTTATTGTTCCAGGGTGCTTTAAAACTTACATTGATCTCTAGTCTTAATGGCAATTTGTTCTAAATACATAGTCATTAATGTGTTCACATGCCAATGGTCTTGCTCATGGTTCATTAGTTGTAATTACACACTTTGGAATGTTACAAATACATCATTTGGGTCACAATTCTACATTTACAAACTACCCAACTATAAATGGTGACAAATTGATGATAAATGGATGACATTTGAATGTTACAAATGTGTAAGTGGTCCACATTCAACTTTGTTGTCTTCATTGTCCTTAGTAACAACAAAAAGTTTGAATATTTCCTTTATTTATCATTGCAAACACATAACTCTTTGATGTCTCCAACATAGTTAATATTAATATTGGTGTATAATCTCTTAATTATGTAATGGTCTCTTGATGATGATAATGAAATCTCAATCTCCAATGCTAATGAATATGATGAATGAATGATCTAATGCCTTACTTGTATGGACATAATTTATGATTCATTTTCTATTTTTATTGTGCCATTGTATATATGATTCACTAACATCTCATGTTATATGGTTAATTGAGTAAGTTTTATTTTTCATTTTTCAAGTATAATTTCGTTGCATGAATAAGCATAGTTTTATAATTAAAATCATTCAAAATTTATTCATAATTCATGTTTTTTTTTAATATTCGCACACTTATCCCTAATCTTTTACTTTGAGAGTGAGTAGTGTGAAATCACTAGTCTTTGTTAAGGGACTTTCCTTCATTACTCAATGACCTAGCTTAGCTCAATATTTATGGATTCCCCCCTTAGACAAGGATATCCTTCAGTGTATTCTAAAGAGTGAGAGAAGGCCACCAAGGACATTGGGTGGCTTGCTTGAGAGTTGCCTTTTAGGCATTATAGGTGGGGTTAAGACTTTTTTTTTCTATGAGAGTGTTTGAGTGACGACACAATTTAGAAAATGCTTAAAAGAAAATTAGCTTACCTTATTGCCATCACCTAAACTACCTCCAATAAAATCATGAGATTTTAATAACATCTAATTTTGATAAACAATTAATTCAATAAAATCGAAAAAATAAGATTATTATTATTATTGTTATTTTTTGAATATGGCAAAATAGACAACTATAGCGAGCTTGTACTTGCATTCGATTCTATCCACTACCACAGTCACCTCCAAGTATACCCGCATTGCCTCACATGTGGCACACTAAGCATAGATTTAATCCGATTGCACATGAATATTTCAAATGCATTATGTAGAAATTATGGTTCCAATGGTTTCTTAAATAAAATTCATAAAAAAATAGTTAACAATCCACACTATTAAACAAAAATTAAAAAGCTAACCACCAAACATAATAAGTCATAATACAATAAGTCAATTTAGACCAAATAACAAAAATAAAATAATTAGAAAATTATATGATAATAATAATACACTTACAAAAGCATATTTATTTTTGTCAAGTACACTAAATAAAAATACAAAAGGCTTCGGGTGTTATTTTATTATCCTTGCCGCTAAAATGATATAACACATTCGATATATGTGTTATTTTACTATCCATGCAACTAGAAATATATAACGCATTCGATATATGTGTTGACTACCAATTAATCTCTGTTTTGACCAAAAATTAAATCACAATATATAAGGTTCACATTAACAAATGAATTAGGTTTTCTTTAATATTTTATTTTATTTTATTTGAATTGTGATTGGTTTCATCTATTTCAATCGTATTGTGTAATCATCGTGATATACTATCAGGCGTGTCAGTATGTACAGTTGCTAAACCCGAAACCATTTTGTTTGCACAATACATTTAAGAGGAATTCGATTGAAGTGTTTGATTGAGTCAATCTCTGTAAAGAATATCTCTATAAACAAGTTCATCCATTCTGAAATAAAATGAGTACACCATTCTGCAATTGAATACTCTGTGAATTTATAAAGATCTGTTGTGGTAGTAGTTTTCTCTGAGCTATCATCCGAAGTTCGCAGGAAGTTCACAGGAAGTTCGCCAAAGGAACTAAAGGATGCCAAGGCCGTAGTTAGGTGAGGAAGCTGTTGTTGAGGCCGTGGGAGCGTGAAAGTTCTGAGTAGGTTCACCACTGGTTCACCAGGAGTTGGATATCAGAGAAGAATGAAGAGACGCAGCAAGAAGCAAGCTCGTGACAGGAGCCCCTGCAAAATTTGGTATCAGAGCTAGTAACGTCTAGTTCTCGAGGTTGGTATTTAGATCCATATACTCATAAAAAGAATTGAATCTTTCCAGAGAACAGTCTCATTCCGAGAATTAGAAGAAAGATATTTTAAGGCTGAAGAAAACCCTTTACGGGATATGTTTGCTGCTAGTTCCAGTACAGTTTTAAATTTTGCCGAACTTTCTTATGAAGAACCCCAGCCTTCTGCCCGATGGGAACTACCAGCTATACCTCCCTCAGAAGTATATAGTGACCTTTCAGCTTTTCATTTGATAGCCGCTACTAGAATAAGCATTAAAGAGTTTGTAAGCCAAATTCAGGAGAATTCAGATAATATACAGACTATATCTCTGTTGAAACCTAAAGAATTACAAGCAGAGGCAAAGAAATTGAAAAAAAATATTTGCACTTAGGATGTATTCGAGTAGGAATCAATGCCCTAACTCATAAAGGCCTAAATACTTTTGTGCTAGCAACTGTCAGAGATATGACGCACAACAAGTATATAGATTCCTTAATAGGCGGAATTGTTGCTCCTCTCTCTGATGGCCTAGTTTATTTTGATTGTTACCCAAATTTCTCAGTTTATACCTTTGATGAAACCATAGACTAGATTCTGCAACTCCAAATTCAGACCACTGGTTTCGATATGAAAAAGAAGAGAAATAATATTGCCATCCAGACCAAAGGTTGTTTTCATCACACTAATACTCTTTGGCCAGCCATCTACCATACCCCCAGCAGAGACTCAAAGTTGAGTATATTTGTCCTCACTGATGTGAAAAATCAAAAAATTGAGCATCAGACCATCCAATGGGAAGACTTGACGTTTCCATAACACTGGGTTGTAAATAATCCTAAGCCTCTCCTTCCTAAAAATATTACCTCTGCTGATATCACAAAAAATATGTCTTCTGCAGTTATATCTTTCCCCAGAAGATCCACCATTAACCAGAGAGGTATAGAGATTGCTTGTAAACAGTCCAAGTATTACAGAGATCCTTCCATAGTAGATATTGCTTGTTCTACTTCATCCTTTAGTAAACATAATTCTTTGTATGAGTTATCCCAACTTGTAAATTATTGTTCTTTAGAAGTTAAATGTCAAGATTGTCAAGAACATGTAAATCTACTCACTCTAGTTGAGTCTGAAATCCATAACAATCATAATCCCAGGACTGGTATTGCTCCTCCTTCCACATCTGTAAATTCACGCCCAAATCCCAAGTGCTCAGATATACCTTTCCCACATGAGCAATATCCAGATCATGTACTCGTGATGCATGAAATTGTAACATTAGAAGGAGAAGACCCAAGGTTGACTGAGATGATATGTCAAATGAGACCAGCCAAGCCCAGATATGGTTTGGGATATCTTGATCAGGCCAATGGCCTGATACCACAGTGCAGATTTCGTCCTGTTCCTTCTGACTACAAAAAGCTTGCAGTAATGGAAATGCGTAACTTTTTCTCTCTTATGGATGGATGCTTGAAATCTGAGATTAGTGCCCAATGGATGAAAGCTATGTTAAATTGGGATCTATACACTAATCCTCAGGCTGATGAATTTGATAAAAATTACATTCCTGTAGAGAACAAACAATTTTCTGGAGATTGGAAACACTATATGGAGATGAATAACACTTGGATATCTTTCTATTCATGGAAATATAATATTGCTCCATTGAATGTCTTTACTAGTTCTACTAGTGCTTCAACAAGCAAACATGCTTAGATTGCATTAGATGGATCCAAGGTTGAAACCCCTACAACCTTTCCTCCTTATAAAGGAATTGTTATAGGAGAAAATCAAAATTCAGCCAAAGCCATCCGACTAGTACAGAAATATGACAATGCCCACGGCATTGATGGTAGAATACAGAAAGCCAGTGAACAGCTGAACTGGACAAATACTGCAGTAAAAGGCTTATAAATGAATGTTGCAAAATCAGGAGAAGTCAAGTAACAAATTGATACTGTCCAAGTATCAATACATGATGTAAATAGATGTTTAAACAATGTACAGTTTGAATCTAGTATGATTCGCTCTTATGCTAGAGATTCTTTACTAAAGATAGAAGGAGTCGAAGAAAAATTAGTTGATCATTTAGATGCAACTAAACATATCATAATTGGTCTAACAGATAAATTTGAGAAGCTGAATCTCTCCAAAATTGAGAAACCAATTCCAAACTCCTTTCTTGTGAAAAGGAGCATAAAAATTCAAAATCCTGTGAAATCTGTGGATAGATTTCTAGCATTATTTCCTAAAGAGGTAGCCACATCGTTAGAATCTAAGGCTACACCAAAGATCACTATTGCATCGTTGTTTAAGGATGAAGAAGAATAAAAAGGGAAGGAACAGAAAAGTCAGGACACACAAATCCTCCCCATATATGAGTCTCTTGAGCATAGGTTCACCAAATATCCTACACCTGACATTGAAGGAAAAGGAAAACTTCCTGAAACACATACCTTTTTCCCAGATTCCCATAGAGAGTGGAACATAGATAACATGAGTGTCGGCCGAATCATGCAGATGATTGACATGATGTATACAGAATATAAACTCATGTGTCTTATAGGGAAAAGTGAAATAGATGCTTGCAGAACCATTATTCAATGTTTTACAGGAACACTCCTCAGGTGGTGGGAGACATAATCTTCTCATAAACTCATTGAAACAATGGAAGCAGATGTTCTCAAAGATGAGAAAGGAGATGTAATACACAATTCTGATGGCATAGTTACCAACAATATGATAGGGTCCTTGACATCAATGATCTTAGAACATTGGTGTGGAAGTGAAACAGAAATTGCTGATAAAAATGAAGTTATTTTGATGAATTTAAAGTGCAACAAGATGTCCCAATATGAAGACTTCCATAGAGACTGGATGCAGAGAGTCTATGAAGTTAAAGATTTTAAGAACCTGTTGTGGAAACAGGTATATCTTGCAGCCCTGCCATCCAGATTTGTAGATTATATTAGATTGCAAGAAGTCTTTCAGCTACCTTTTGAGTCATACACATGGGGAGAGATATATGCTCACATTACAAAGACACTGGTAAGTCTTTGTACAAGCTCAAAGGTAAATAAATCTCTAGAAAAGCTTTCCAGATTACTAGACAAAAAGTCCATATGCAGTAAGTATGGACTTATAGTAGATGATCCTTTAGTCAAAAAGAGAAAAGCTATGAAAAGAGCAAAGAGAGTGTTCAAAGAAACTTTCTATAAGAAAAGAAGAAAGCATCCAAAGGACAGGAAAAGGTATTCTAAACCAGTGAGAGGCCAAGCCACTAGAACAAAGAGAGGGTATTATAAGTATGTTCCTAGAACACACTATTATAATCCCTCTGATATTCACCTGCACATAACCAAGCAGGAGAAGTGGAACAAAATCACTTGTTGGTTATGTGGGCAAAATGGACATACATCCTCCAGATGTCCACAAGGTGAAGAGTCAAAGTTAAATAGAGGCAAGAAATCTGAAGCCTTTGCTCAGAAAGCCAAACAAATTAAGCAAGAAAGAAGAGAACCAATGCTCTGCATGAAAAGTGGTTCTCGAGCACACAAAATAGATCACTGCCCAAATGTTACCATCAAGGAAATTACTCGGCAGCATCCAATAGAAGAATAATCTTATGATTCTTTTAGTTCTTCTTCTGCATAAGAACTACATGCTCACATAGAACAATATTCAGATTCTAGTTCTTCAGATTGTTTATGTTCTGATCCCGAAGAATGTGCTTGTCATGGTCAATATGATTCTGATTCTGAATATTTCAGTGAATCAAGTGAAGAAGGAGAGAGGCCCAAGCCTCAGAAAGAAAAATTCCTCATGGCAGTAACAGAAGAAGATGAGCTGAAAATTCTATCCCAAATAAGAGCCATGGAGGAAGGAGACATGAAAAATCGCCTGATCGAAGCTTTTACAGACCAGCTCAAATCCAAATCCTCAAAAGAATCAAGTAAGTAGTCCTTATTTATTGATGCTTCATATGAAAGAAATACAAAATGATTTCAAATGCATCATCAAAAGCCTGGTAGGGTGAGATCACTCACTCTGGGAGAAGTAAGCCGTGAGATCATAATCTCAAGGCAAAAATCTCTACAATGAAAACTCAGATTGCAGAGTTGACGAAAGGTAAACAAGTGGCAAGAGAAGAAGAAGATGATCAGCCATGGGATATTGCTTAATATAACAGTAACTAAGAGATCCAGGTTGTTGAAGGAATGAAGGATCCAAAATTTAGATTCAGAGATATGAGATTATTAACTATCTCCTATCAGCAACACCATGTCAAAGTAAATGTTTGCATAAAGGGGCAAACGTTTGAAATGGTTGCACTTCTAGATTCTGGAGCAGACATAAATATCCTCAACATGAAAAATATTCCAGCAAAATATTGGGTTGCTGTAGAGAGAAAAGTAGTCGGTTTGGGTAATAAAAAGCTCCAATATGAAGGACCCAAAGCTTCCCTCTGTTTTGAAACTCACTGTGTTTATATGAAATTTGCAGTAGTTGATATACCAGTAGATTGCATATTGGGAAATGTTTTTCTAGTAGCAGTAGAACCTCATGGGTCTCTTGGACTCAAAGGGGGAAAAGCTGGATATTTTATCTCTGTTCCCACATCTAAGGGGACAAGGAAGAAAATTGAGCTTCCATATATTTCAAATCCCAGGATTTCAACAATGGTCCAAACTGTGCAGAATTTGGACAAAGCTGAAGCTCGGTTGTCAGATCTAAAAGATCTGAACTCTACTTTAAGAGTAGAAGAAAAACTCACGTTGCCCCAAATAAAGAGAAAGATTGAAGATCTAAAGAAACAGATCGAGGAAGAATGTTTCTCAGAAGAACCTAATGCATTCTGGCATAGGAAGCAGCACACATTGGAGCTCCCTTACAAGGAAGGATATGCTAGTAAACCTTGTAAGAGTTGAGCAATACCTATGAGCAAAGAATACAGAGATCTCTGCAAACAAGAGATTCAGTAACTCCTGAGCAGAAAATTGATAAGAGAATCAAACAGTCCCTGGAACTGTTATGGATTCTACGTAAACAAAAGAGTTGAATAGATTAGAGGCATCCCAAGACTAGTTATCAATTATAAGCCTCTAAACTCAGTCCTAGTTGATGACACCTATCCAATACCCCATAAAGGAGATTTAATTCGAAGAATATCGGGGGCCAAAATCTTCTCCAAATTTGATATGAAAGCAGGATTTTGGCAAGTGGCCATTTCTGAGAAGGATAACTTCAAAACTACCTTCAGTATACTAGTAGGACAATATGAATGGAATGTCATGCCTTTTGGGTTAAAAAATGCTCCATCAAAGTTCCAAATGGTAATGGACAATATTTTCAAGCCATATTTTGATTGACTGATTGTATATATAGATGATGTATTAATTCTCTCTAAAACCATTCATGAACATTTTAAACATGTGAATATATTCAAGAATTTGGTCAAGCACAATGGATTGGTGCTCAGCAAAAAGAAGATAGAGGTATTTCAAACCACTATCAAATTCTTGGGCCATACAATTTGCAATGGGAAAATTTCTCTGCAGAAACATGCTTTAGAGTTTGCAGATAAGTTTCCAGATGTCATAACAGACAAGAACCAACTACAAAGGTTCTTAGGTTTCCTTAACTATGTCAACAATTTCTATCAAGATTGTGCCAGCGATAGAAGCATATTGAACAAAAGATTGAAAAGAATCCTCCAGAATGGATAGAAGTCCATACAAAAGCAGTCCAAAACATTAAGGCCAAGGTAAAATATTTGCCTATTTTATATGTAGCTGATGATCTTGCGTATAAAATTGTTGAATAAGATGCAAGTAATGTTTGATGGGGTGGAGTTTTAAAACAAAAAGGTTAGAAAAGAAGAACAAGTTGTTCAATTTGCTTCTGGAGTATGGAATCCAGTTGAATTGAACTACTCCACAATTGAAAGAGAGGTCAAGCAGCATGGAACTACATCAATAAGTTTGAAGTTTATCTCATTAATAATTCTTTTTTGCTTAGAACTGATGCATCTGCTTTACAAAAGGTTTTAACAAAAGACATCAAGAAAGTCGGAGAAGCCAAGTTTTCCAGATGGTAGGCTCTTTTTGCAAACTTTGATTTTCAGTTAGAACACATCAAAGGAAAAGACAACAATCTCCCTGATTTTCTTAGCAGAGAATACATTGAATCAAGAGATCATGTCATGATGATCATCACTGAGTGGGACCAACACTAGAAACAAGAAGTCTTAAGGACTATCCCAGATGACCAAGACTGGGAGACTTATAAGAAAACTTGGAGACCCACTTGGCAACTGAGAAACACAAAGGTCTTGGATGCCAACTTGCAGCCTCATACAGATATTCAACACTTTGTCCCAGAAAGAAAGGTGTACCCTATAGGATGCAAGTGGATTCATGATATGATATATGACAAAGCAAGATGAGATGCTAGCATTGCACAGTCAGCATTGGAGCAAAATTTTCATGACATTGCCACTATTTGGTACCATGGTGGATCCAGCACAGGAATATATGAAAGGTATGTTTGCATATACAAAACAAGAGATCTTTGGAACGAACTAGGACATGTCAGAACCCAAAGTGCTGCCAGATGGCCAAGAAATGATACCAAGATCATTTTTCCAGACATAGTGTCTAATTTCGTAGACTACAAGCAACTCTAGTGGGACTTCTTGAACGTTCATGATAAGTTAGGAACCCACTACACCAAATTAAAATTTAGCACCATTCGCCATTATCAAGGGTACCAACAATGTAAGTGGTTTAGAGACTGGTGGATTAATTATGGTGTGAGTAGAACCGCAATGGACCCAATATGGAATGAAAGATATTTTAAGACTCATTGTAATATATGTAACCAACAAAATACAGAATGTATTCATCCCATTTATAACACTATCAAAGAAATGACAGAAGGAGAATGGACGACCAACAAGTCATCTCCCTATAATAATTCCCTGGAAGAATATATGAGAGAACAAATGGAGTGGCTTGTATTAACCAAAGTCCAGTATCATATTGTACTAGGGAAACCAATGATAGTCTGTAGGATCTACATAAAATCCTGGGACGAAATGTTATATAAAAGAGGTAGATTCCCTGAATTGATGGTATTTTGACGGTTCTCATGGGCTTTCCATAAAAAGCATCCATATTGTAGACAATAAAGTACCAGTCACAAGGGCTTAATTGTGGTCAGATTTCTCATGGATTTTGTTGTACTAAAGTTTCCACTGTGTAAATAATCTTTCTCGTGGGATTTTATGAAAAGCATCCACTTTGTTTTGTCAGTCTCATAATTTTCTCGTGGGCTTTGATAAAAAGTATCCACTTTATTCTAT
The DNA here is from genome assembly GCA_000404065.3 of Pinus taeda. NCBI lineage: Eukaryota > Viridiplantae > Streptophyta > Pinopsida > Pinales > Pinaceae > Pinus > Pinus taeda. The sequence goes on from APFE031015194.1 coordinate 254,661, forward strand.
GTAAAATATTTTCCGTAAGATATGCTTTTCGAACAGGAATCTACTAGACAGATGACGCCCTGACATTAGCCAAAAGCAATAATTCCATCCACTCGGATTGGAATCTTTGTGCGGATGTTGCCCTAGCGGTACCTAAAAGTAATGATTCCATCCACCTCATCCACTTTTAGGATAGTTCACGGATGACCCACAGTAATGCTTATCCTGCCCTCAATTCCTATATAAGGAGGGTAAGGCTCATTGCCAAGGCATTCGCATTTGGAGTCAGTTTGAGTCTTTGTGTGTTGTGTCGAGTTTCTCTCCTGCTCTGCATCTGCGGACGTTCAGTCTGATCTGCTTGCAACACGAGAAGAACTCAAGTCCTTAGGTAGGGAAAATTTTAAGAACCCCCCCTAAATTTACATGTATAATAAATGGGCGAATCTCCATGGTATATAGGAAAAATGGAAGGCGATTTTATCAATAATATGATATGTATATATAATTTTTTGGCGAATCTCTCACCAGACATGGCTAATATTTTACTCAGTTATAAAATCTTGTGTTTATTGAATACACAAATGAAATCATTGCATTTCTTTAAAATATTTTTTGAAATCAAAGTTACCAAAATTACATATCGATAATCTAGTGGGTGTAAGATAAAATTCACCCATGCCATTCACAGAAAGCATGAGAAAAAACCTGATACTATATATAAAACCAAGAAAAATTCAAATTCATCACTTCTATGTTCCTGTTTACAATTAGAAAAATTACCCAAATTACAATCTGTTTACTCCATTTCTAGGGACCTCGTAACCACCCTTCCAATACACAAGTATGTTCCCGTTTGCAATTAGAAAAATTACCCAAATTACAATCTGTTTACTCCAGCATATGTTGGAAAGTTATAGAAGGATGACTAGTGCAATCAATCCATTCCTTTTAGCCCTGAATTTGTTTCAGTTTAAAACAGAAGTATACAAATATACTTGTCCAATGTCTATGCTTTAACCATTCACCTTAAGATGTTTTTACAATATAATTTCCTAAGTCTATTTAATATCTTCATTATCATAAAAACCAACCTATATCCATCTTAACTCCACATCTACCACTCTTAGGGGGGTGAAATCTATTTATCCCTCTGAGCACTTGTAGACCCAGAATTAAGATGGATCTAAGATAGAATTTCCCCTTTAAATAGTCTATGCTCACATGAATACCATGGGTCAATACCATGGGTTATCATAAACCTGGAGTTTAAAAATTACTATTAGTAATTTATAA
>APFE031015195.1:0-10716 GCA_000404065.3 Pinus taeda
GTTTGATCTGATGTTAGACGATTAAACTATTTTCCACCGTTGATAAAAAAACTCCCGTAATAACTGAAACAATAATTATCAAAACTTAATCGTTTTCTTTTGCTCATTGCGGCCTGAGAGGGCAACGAGCAAAAGAAAAGGGAGGATTCATTTATCCTCCTTTTTTTCTCCCGTATTAAATGCAGTTCAATTTTCCTCTTTCTCAAATTTCAAACAACGCCATGGACCACCTGGTAGAAAATGCAATTGCAGCTGAGGCTATAAACAAGGTCCTTCTTGGGGCACTCATTCAACAAATAAACGAGGCACTGAGCCAGAAACTGGATCATCAAAACCCCACTCTGTTTCTCCAGTTAGAGTGTCTCAAGGCTCCGTTACAGTAAATTGGCAATGGCTTTGAATATCAGCCAACAATGCCCCTTGATTCTATCAGAGGCTCTTTGGATAGGACTCGTGATGCCATCCAACTGGCCACTTCCATCATTTCTCGTTCCCAAAAAAGGCGACATCGTATTGATTTCATCGCCTGCGTTCCCAAAACTTCCAGAGAAATCAAAGAATGGACCTCGACATTTGATGAGTAGTTCCAAGATCTTGAAATGGACCTTTCGGATTGGCTAAGTGCTCAGCATATTGTTCGCCAGGCTGTCTCACAGATCCAATTACCCGTGCCAAAGCCGGATGTGCTGCTTCAACCGGTGCCAGATTCTGGATTTGTGGGATCAAAGATTAAATTTGCAGAGGCAGAGTTGCAAATGTGGCTTACTGAAGCTCCCAATGTTGCAGTAATTGGTGTCTATGGGGTACCTGGTGTTGGAAAAACTTCATTGTTGAAGATCATCTACAACACCAACAAGGTCAGCAGTGTGTTTGATTTTGTGATTTGGGTCACACTTTCTCAAGAATTTAAAATTCAGGAATTGCAGTGCCGTATCGGTGAGTCAATCGATTTGGACTTGTCTGATAATTGTGACAGTGACGTCCGGAAGGTGAAATTGTATGCGCGTCTGCTAAAGAAGAAGTTTCTTTTGATATTAGATGACATGTGCAGGCCACTGGATCTGCAGGAAGTGGGTATTGGATTTGGGAAAAATACTGGTACCAAAGTGGTATTTTCTACACGCAACAGAGACCTGGCATTAATGGAGGCTGAGGAGTCCATTGAAGTGCATAGGTTGAGCAGGGATGAAGGGTGGGAATTGTTCGATAGAATAGCTTTCAAAGGCGGGCGTTCTCCCAAGGAATTAAAGGAGCGCGCAAGAACAATTGCGGACGAGTGTGCTGGTTTGCCCGTGGCCATCAACGTTTTCGCGGGAGCAATGAGAGGTAAAACAACGTTGGATGAGTGGAATAGTTTGGCTTCTGAGAAATGCAACATGTTCTTTAGCACATACCCTGAAAACTATAATGTGGTGTTAGACTCCCATCAATAATTACGCCCTCCCCTCTTGTATTACGTGTCTTATTATAATCCGTTTGATCTGATGTTAAACGATTAAACTATTTTCCATCGTTAATAAAACAAATCCCGTAATACCTGAAACAATAATTATCGAAACTTAATCGTTTTCTTTTGCACATTGCGGCCTGAGAGGGTTTGGTACACAACTAATGTCTTAATCTTTTTCTTTTGCTTATTGTGGCATGAGAGGGTTTGGTATGCAGGTAATGTCCCATTGTCCCATTCGAGGAATCGACACCACCATGGTATTCGACGGACTGATATTATACACCTTCACCATGGTATTCCACTGAACGAGATTCTACCAGTAAGGCAAAACGAAACTTTTATCAGGATTATTTGGTAAGTTATTTGTAACTTTTATCAGGGTTGTCTGGTAAGTTATTTGAGACTCTAGAGTTATATTATTCAGGATTCAAATGTCTGAGAGGGGTTGATAAGGGGCTCAAGGTATTGGGGGATTCAACAGGAAATATTTCGTAATAAATATAGTTGAGGTGTTTTTCATGTAAATCTACAGAAATCTTTCGTCAGTGTTGGTTTGCAACAATTTGAATATACCAGCCACTTTCAAAAATGTGTACAATACAGCCGGGATGTTTGTAACCCCTACAAGAATTCAAGCTCCCAATTTTGCACACTTATATGTAATCATTTCAACAATTAATAACTTAAATGTGAATTTGTTCTTGTTCTAAAAAAATGAAAATGCTAGAGATTAGATAAATATGATCTAATATAAGATCGAAAAATTCCTGTTTCATTTTATATTAAACATTTACAACAGTTTTTATGATCTTTTTGTTCAATCAAATACACATTATATGTGTGGTTTAGCTCCGTCCAAACATGGTTTCTGCAATTAGTCAATTACTACCACCCCTCATGGAAATGGCCATAAATGAATGACTTACTTAACGCAATTGAATCCCAAAAATGATATCTAACATTAATATTCTTGCCAAACATTCTAATATACACTCTCTTAATACATAGATATACACTATTATAACCTACTGCCCTTAATATTTGCCACATATTGAGTGGGGTCTTACTACTACACCACTATGACTATTGTATTAATTATTATCTGTTTTCTTCAAATTTCAAGTGACTATCATTGCAACTGATTGGTTGTCTTTGTTTGTGCCAATATGCAGGCTAGTCAATTTGAGGTTTGTTGCAATTTCTTTGTTCAATTATGTACCATTCAAGTTCAGGATTGTGGGCATCAAACTTGAGGGCACATGCTCGATTCCCTTAATTGCAATAATGGCATCCAGGAACATATAAAGCTTGCACAAAAGAAAAAAACTAAATAAAGTGCAGGACCTTACCTCACTTGGAAGGCATTGAATTCTTTGAGCTCAGTTGAAATACCCAGTAAATATTTTCAGTATAAAATGAAGCTGGCACATGAACTTATCTGAGAAGGTTAGAGTTTCCATGACGAATCTATGAAAAACTCCAATTCACATGTACTCTTCATTTTAATAACCCGTGTGCCTTTTTCGTGAAAATTGGGGTTTTTCTTGAAAATTTGTGCCAAATGGATCTTTCTTTCCTGAACAACATGTGCTCTATCAGAACTTGAAAGGAAATTCTGTCAACTTTGTATTTTTTGTTGTTTGTGACTGAAAAGGCAAAGCTTCTTCTGACTCAAGATTTAATCAAATCCACCCTTGTTTGTATGTTTTTCCGTTACAGATGACCACGGAGAGCGTCTCTGCACTCTGCACCTTGTTGCTCAAGTAGGCTTCTTGGCTTCTGTGCAAGAATTGTTGGCTTCGGGTGCTGACCGCATTCAGCGAGATGCATCTTGGATAAATACAACAACGCAGAGAATTGAAAGGTTATAGCATGGCCATGTTATTATTTATCTTTTCTGTCATCTGTTTTATTAATTTTGTATTGGGATTTTTTGTTTTTTTTGTGTCTTTATTGTTTATATTTAGGCATTCAATGAAAAGTAGAACTAGGAACTGCATGTCCATTTAGTAAGCCACCTAGTTTGCCCATCAACATTCGTGTCAATTCTTGAATATCTTGGACATGACTAGAGTATGCCCACTAAAAATGGTTGATTAGAGGTTAATTTTTTCTTGGCTATAGTTGAGACTCTGGCATGCAGCATCTAGATAACAAACCTTGCATAGTTTACACTGGCTTCTCCCGTCTCATTAGATTTTGAGACATTCTATGATTTGTAATTACATGAAAATAGGTCTAGGAATGTTGAGAAATCAATGTATTGACTATGAACATCCATGCAATGAAGCTTTCCTTCATTCTATTTTTCTCATATTCTATGGTTTTTGGAAAACATACAACACCATAACCGACCTCAAAGACATTGATAATGTTGACTTTGATTTCTTTAGTTGTAAGTGGGCTAGAGATGGTAGTGGTTTTAGAAGATTTATTTGTATCGAAGTGTTTGTTTGGATTTATTTAGAATCGAGTTTTGGTGAATGCAACTGTCATTTGATGCTAAATTTCTTGATGTCTTCCTTATTCTGAGGCATTAATGCCCAAAATATACAATGAAACTATCATATCTTTTGGTTACCACTAAATTTGGTAGTGCAGATGGACCTGGTTCCAACCTTGTAACTTCACATTTGATACCTTCTCAGAGGCCTCGCCTTCTTTTCCAATTTGGGTAAGGAATAACAATCTCCCTCATTATTCTTAGAATAAGGATTCCATCCATGCAATTAGTGGGTGCCTTGGAATATTTGTCTTAATCCTCGAAGTACATTTCCAACCACTTTTCCAACTTTGTAAGCATTTATGTGAAAGTGGTTTTTGGGCCCTGGTCTCCTAAAGGAAATGAGGAAATCCTTTTCGATGTTGATGGAATAATCTAGACCCAAAATCCAAATTATGAACAAGTTTCTTTCTTGCGTAGTTCTTGTTTTGCAACGAGTGCCCTAGCTACATCTTTCCCTAGCTAGGTTTTTGAGGCCACCCTTTCAGGGCACTGATTAAAAAGAATAAGAAATGCAGATCCCTTCATGGAATGGTGCAAAACTACACCATCATATGGTTGGTTGAATGTCCTTAGATGATGAGAATGGGATGGTGCACAAAGTTCCCCCACACTGGGCACAACACACCAAGGCAGTCCAATTTACTAGCATAAGAGCACCTGATTCACTCACTCAAAAATCAACTAAATTCTTGATGGGGAGACCCTGCCACAAGGCAAATGGTTTGAATTGAAGAATGGAAAGGAAAAATCCATCCCTTTTTAGGAGACTTTTACCATTTGGAATCCAACATCTTCCTTTGATATAGCAGCACCCACTTCTTTATCAAATGGAAAATCATTAGAAGGAACCATGAAAGATAACTTTCAGCAATCGGATGACTCACAGATTTCAAAAGTGTTGAGGTGAAGAAAGTCATATCATTTTTGTATGTAGGAACACTCATCAGATATAGTTGAGGTGTTTTTCATGTAAATCTACAGAAATATTTCGTCAGTGTTAGTTTGCAACAATTTGAATATACCAGCCACTTCCAAAAACGCGTACAATACAGACGGGATGTTTGTAACACCTACAAGAATTCAAGCTCCCAACTTTGCACACTTATATGTAATCATTTCAACAATTAATAACTTAAATGTGAATTTGTTTTTGTTCTAAAAAAATGAAAATGCTAGAGATTAGATAAATATGATCTAATATATGATCGAAAAGTCCTGTTTCATTTTATATTAAACATTTACAACAATTTTTATGATTTTTTTGTTCAATCAAATACACATTATATGTGTGGTTTAGCTTCGTCCAAACATGGTAGGTTATATTTCTCTTCTAATAGTATTTAGAAAAGAATTATCAAGTATCATCTTACTTCAATTTGTCTTGGATAATACAACAGAGCAGAGAATTGAAAGGTTGTAGCTTGGCCATGTTGTTCTTTATCTTTTCTGTCCTTTGTTTTATTAATTTTGTATTGAGATTTTTTTTGTTTTTTTTTGTGTCTTTATTGTTTATATTTATATCCCTAAAGAAATCATGCATAATCTGCAAGTAGGGAAGTCATGCATAATATACAAGTAGGGACTTACTACTGAGAAGTGTCCTTGTTCATTAATGAAATAGTAAAAGTTGGAAGTTGTGTTCAAAAAGGACATCTTGTTATTTAGTAATTAAAGATGTGCATTCTAAGATTTTCTTATCAGTGAATGTTGTTGTACGCATTTTTCAATGATAACTGGATGCCAATTGACTTATAACAAATGGATTGGCATGAAATACAATACCTACATTTCTGGCAATGATCTTCATATATTTCATGATAAGAAAAAGATCGATTAAGTGAATCTCCTCAAATTTTATATAAACCATTTAAGTCCATAATAGGAGGAAACATTACACCACATTCATGAATTAATAAAGGGAAACACAATCATAACTAACAGCAATCTATGAACTGTCATAAAAATCTATTTGTAGTCAGTTTCTGCAATTAGTCAATTACTACCACCTCTCATGGAAATGGCCATAAATGAATGACTTACTTAACGCAATTGAATGCCAAAAATGATATCTAACATTAATATTCTTGCCAAACATTCTAATATACACTCTCTTAATACATAGATATACACTATTATAACCTACTGCCCTTAATCTTTGCCATATATTGAGTGGGGTCTTACTACTACACCACTATGACTATTGTATTAATTATTATCTGTTTTCTTCAAATTTCAAGTGACTATCATTACAATTGATTGGTTGTCTTTGTTTGTGCCAGTATGCAGGCTAGTCAATCTGAGGTTTGTTGCATTTTCTTTGTTCAATTATGTACCATCGAAGTTCAGGATTGTGGGCATCAAACTTGAGGGCACATGCTCGATTCCCTTGATTGCAATAATGGCATTCGGGAACATATAAAGCTTGCACAACAGAAAAAACAAAATAAAGTGCAGGACCTTACCTCACTTGGAAGGCATTACCTCACTTCAGTAGGAATAGATTTGGATGCCTATAATCATAGTTTTTATATTTGACCAGGGAATATTTGCGAAGGTAATCTCATGTGCCTTTTATACAGACCGTTGAATTAACTTTATGCCCGTTAATTTTGAGCGTTGGACCTTTCAATAGGTTGCACAGAGCCTGTAACAAGGTTGGTTTACCAACCCGTTGTTTTCACTAATAGTAATTGTCCCATAATTTCACTAATAGTAATTGTCCCATAAGCTAGGAAAGTAGCCAAGAGTTTTCACACAAGCACTGCATCTTACATTAAGGATGAAATTCAATCAACTATGGAAGAAATAATGCAGGAAAACAAATCCCTCTCTGTTTATAAAATCAAGGTCATTAAGACAAACAATGCAGACTTCAGTGAAAATTTGATCCTATGATGTTAAGACAAAATTGATAGTTTTATTTGAAACAGATTATGCAGGGTTCTGTTTCTAAACCTAAACTTATTTATCTGTTGGTTTTGTTTTCTTGGAATTAGTGAATAGTGTTTTAAATCAAATATATATTATAAAAATTTGACAAAGGAGAATTCCTAAAATTGCAAATACTAATTGATTAGTTTCATTTAAAAAGTTGGATGTTATTGATTTGAAAATAATTTTCAATGAACATAAGATCGCATCCAAATCATCACAACATTAATCCCTAAAATTGCAAATCTTAATTGATTAGTTTCATTTAAAAGGTTGAAATCATCAAAACATTGATTCCTAAAATTGCAAATCTTAATTTATCAGATTCATTTAAAAAGTTGGATGCTATCGATTTGGAAATAATTTTCAATGAACATAAGATTGCATCCAAATCATCAAAACATTACCAGAGTAATAATTAAAATTATCAGTGAAAACCACCCTTATTATTTGTCAACATACTACCGGTAGTATTCATGGGTAACCATGGTCAACCATAGAATTCCATTTATATTTCATATCTGCACCTTATTTACATGTGCCTATTCCTATATCGCCATTGTTCTTCAATTTATGTCTTAAGGCGTTTCCTTTGCAACATCTGGTGCAAATGCTAGTTGTTATTAATATTCCTATTTTTATTATTTTTGAAATGATTTCAATAATAATTTTGCAGTATTAGATGGAAAATAACATAGATTAATACTTCCTTTTATTGTAATTTGATTTTAAAATATTTATCATTAATATTCCTAACATAAATTTAATAATTTAATATAAATTATATTTTCCATTTCCATTTGTCATTGACAAATTATATTATGGATAAGTAATCACATGGATAAAGTGTGAAAATATAGAGAAACATGTTTTGTTGTGTTTTTAAATATTATATTTAAGGCATAGATTGATTCAAAGCATTTTAAATTCACATAATAATTGTGTCTATATTCAATGTATTTTTTCTTATTCAAAAGCATTTTATATTTAATTAGATTGGAAAGTAAACGTAATTTAATAAAATTTTATAAACTAACCGTGTCCAATTTACATTCTATATAGATTTAAATTTAAAATATAATTTATATTAAATTTTAATTTTTAAAATGTTATATAACATTTATATTAATTTATTTAGACTATTGATTAATTATTAATATTTTTAACATTTTTAAATTATTCTGTTTTTTCTTTAATATATAATTATTTTATATTAATTTTTAAATACTCAAAAATTATGTTTTGGTTTTTTAATATAAAAATAATTTTTATATTTAAAAAATAAAAACTAACTATTTAATATTTTGAAAATTAAAAATTGAATAAATATAAATTAGATAATTTGAAATGAGTTTTTCATTCTAGCCTTCTCTTGTATAAGAGAATATTAAACTCTTTTATTTTATAAAATTTTGCTAAATAACATTATTTTCAATCTAAACATTAACAATAAAATACATTGGAATATAAATATAACATTTCTGTGAATTTAGACATAACTTTGAATCAATTTCTATATATAATATCATATACTATAAAACGTACCAAACAAAATCATGCTTCTGCATATTTTCCAACTACAATCCACGTGTGATTCCTTATACATACACCATAATCATTTAATGAATAATATACTATACTATATAATTATATAAAACAAAACATGCTTTTCATATTTTCCAACTTCATCCACATGATTACCTATACATAAAATAATTCTTTAATGATAATTGGAAAGGGAAAATAGAATTTCTATTAAATTTAAGTTAGGGTGAGGTTCCATCATATGCTAGGACAAGAACACAAGTATATTTAATCACATGCAATCCAACTTGCATTAACATTTATTTGGAAGGTTGTCATTTATTCTTTTTAGGTGATTGAAAAAGTTCTGGTGTGGAAGATTGGTATTGTTGTAAAGGTAAGAATTGGAATTGATCCATGGGTTGGAAGTGGGGTAAAACTTTCTCTTTCCTCACAAATTGATTGGGTTTTTACATATAAATAGAAGGTTTATGCCGACTTAAGTAGCTAATCCAATAGGACATTTGTATGGGTGGAATGATGCATTTCAATTAAATCTTGCCTTGGAACTCACAGATTTCTGGTGAAAATACATTGTTACTCTTAATTCAACCCACGTGCACCTTAGGGATAGAGAAGACTAACTCGTATGGACTCACACTCATGTTGGAGAATACACCCCTAAAATAGGCTATGTTTTTCTTATTGATGACAGAAGACCAGAGAACCTTTCTTGGTGGTGGAAGAAGCTTTGGAAGATTGAACTCCCAACCAAAGCACGCCTTTTTTAATGATGCATGCTGGAAAATCGAGTCCTAGCAAGGACAACTTGATTAAGAGGGGTATTATTAGTCCCTATTGGCATGCTTTATGAAAGAAATGAACATAATATGTAAGTGATCTCTTTCTTTATTGTCCTTTTGCAATGGGTATATAGTCATCTATTAGAGCATCTCTAGGAATCACACATTTATGGCAAGGCACATCTTATAATGAGGATTGGGAAAATTGTTGGAACAATGCAAATCCAAAAAGGATATGTTGTCTACCCCTTATCATCTCATGGGGCATATGGCTTGCTAGGTATGCTGAAATTTATCAAGACAAAACAAATACACTAGATAGGGCGTTTCTCATATTGTTGTTATTTTTCTATGATATCTAATTTTGAAACACCCCATAGGCCACATCATATCTCTGAGGAAGACATTGATTGATCTTCTCCATGGTCATATTTTGATGTTGCCTCTCTTGCCGAAGGCACTTGTGGGGAGGGGTTGTCTTGTTTCTAAATCAAGACCATCTTTATAAAATAAAGAGTGGTATCGGAAGTGGTAGAAACAATTATGTCGATCTTATCAGCCTAAAATTTATTTTGAAGTTTTTTATTGAAAAGGGAGTTCATAGATTGTATTTTTTGGGGATGCAAAGATTGTTATTAATTGGTTCAACAATACTTTTAGATGCCACATGCACACTCTACGTCCTATTCTTAAGGAGATCATTTTTTTAAAGAAATCATTTGATCATATCTCTTGCTACCATATTTACAAGGAAAGGAACACAGAAGTTGACACACTGTCTAAGGAAGGTGTTGCTCATAATCTGGGAACTTGGAAAATCACAAAATTGTCAATGGACAAGCGTAAGATATTTATCATCGACCCTTCATATAGGGTATGCATATGGATCTGTAATGTTGTTACTTAGATGGTTTTTTATTGTTTTTTGATCGATGATACTTTGTATCTTTGGGTTATGCACAACATAGTGTTTCATTGATGATGGATGCTTATTTTTATGTTATATATTCTTAGCAGATATTTATTTTTGGTTAGACTCTCATGATGTATATATAAGATTTTAATAGTCATTGTTATTTTGTCAAGGAAACGCCAACTATGTTGGTAGTTTTTTGAGTGCACACATGCACATACAAAATGTAATTTTCATCTTTTTAATGAAAGTTACTATTTTCTCTTTGAAAAAAATTAAAAATAAAATGCTAAACAATTTCAAGTCATCTTTTACCTCTTTAAAATCCCAATTTTATTAGCTAATGATGATCATCATATTTTATTTTCAAAATTGAAATTGAAATTATTTTAAACTAAAATGATTATATTCAAAATATTGTTGTTGCACTGAGAGTCGCTCTATAGCCCAATCTGGGAGAGATGTTGTCTTGTAACATTATATTTAAAAATAATAAAGTAATACTTACATTACAAAATTAAAATAGTAATAACAAAAAAATTGATGTCAACCATAAATAAAATAAAATAAAAACTTCAATTTCCGCCTT
>APFE031015202.1:0-35856 GCA_000404065.3 Pinus taeda
ATGAATGTTGTGTCAAGGCCATGAATGAAGAACTTGCGAAAATCGAAAATAATAATATTTGGGAGTTAGTTCCTATAGCTCATGATAAGAATATCATAGGAACTAAATGGATATTCAAAAACAAGCTGAATGAAAATGGAGAAGTTATTAGAAACAAGGCCAGACTTGTTTGTCAATGATATGCTCAACAAGAAGGTATATATTTTGAAGAAACTTTTGCACTTATTGTTAGACATGAAGCCATAAGAATGTTTCTTGCTCTTTCTAGTTTTCGGAAATTCAAAGTATACCAAATGGATGTAAAATCTACCTTTCTTAATGGAGACTTAGAAGAAGAATTCTACATTGAACAACCAAAAGGATTCATTCTTGGAAATGATGCAAAGCTTGTATGCAAACTCAGAAAAGCTTGCTATGGTCTAAAACAGGCTCCAAGGGCATGGTATTACCATCTTGACGAATATCTCCACCAATAGGGTTTTTCAAAGGGGTCAGCAGATAGCAATCTATATACAAAGATGGAGACTGGTAAATTGCTAATAATTGTTATGTATGTTGATGATATCAATTTTGGTAGCAAGGAAGAATTCACGAGCTAGAATTTTGCTTCAGTAATGCAACAAGAATTTGAAATGTCCTTGCTTGGTGAGCTTACCTATTTTCTTGGTCTGCAAGTTCAACAAAATAAAGATGGTATTTTTCTCTCACAAACCAAATATCTCAAACAGATCCTGCAAAAGTACGACATGGAAGATTCAAAACCAGTATGTACCACAATGGTAACAAGATGCAGTCTTAGCTCAAATGATGAATCAGTGGTAGTACATCAACCAACTTACATATCCATGATTGGTAGTTTGTTGTATCTAATAGGTACCTGACCGAACATCATGCATGCAGTAGGAATTTTTAGGAGATTCCAAGCAAATCCAAACGAATCACTCCTTCAGGCAGTCAAAAGGATCTTCAAATATCTTCAAGGAACACAAAACTTTGGTTTATGGTATCCTAGAGATACAAATCTTACACTTCATGCATATACAGATGTACATTAGACATCAAGTGTTGATGACAAAAAAATCACTAGTGGTGGTGCATTCTATATGGGTTCTAGGTTGGTGTCTTGGTTCAGCAAGAAACAAAGTTCAATTGCATTATCTACAGTTGAAGCAAAATACGTGGCTATCATATCTTGTTGCACACAACTACTTTGGATGATGTAAATGTTGCAAGACATTCAGATCACATGTACTCCACCCATCTCTATTCTATGTGATAATACAAGTGTCATAAGTATCTCAAAGAATCCAGTCATCACTCCAAGACCAAGCGCATACCCATCAAATATCATTTTCTATGTGAAAATGTGCTTGAACAAAAGGTTAAGTTGGAGTATGTTCCCTCCAAATAATAGGTTACTGATATATTCACTAAACCACTGCCCAGAAAGACATTTGAATATCTCAGGAAAAAGTTTGGAGTAGTTGTTGCATCATGCTGCCGTTAAAACCTATTTTCTTTAGAAAGGTGGTTATACGAAAGTTTCATAAAGCGTAGTTGCATACATATGCAGGCTTCTACGGGCATAAACACGTATATGTTGGTTTAAGTAAAAGAAGTAGGCCAGACTTAGGAAAAAGGGGTCTTCCATGGTTTTGTCAATTATTTACTCTGTCTGATGATGGTTTCAATCTGCTAATAACATGTGGAAATATAAAGTTGTTAATAACTTGATGTATACCTTACTGATGATGATGCTTTGATATCTCTTACTGACATATGCAATTATGAGATCTAACAGTGAATAGTTGGAACAAGTTTAGGGGGAGAACATGGTTGATGATATTTTGGGAACTAATGATGGACATATACAGGTTGCTGGTCTGGATGTTGTTTGCAGATGCTACTAATGGTGTAGATCATATCATAGTTGTTGATGACTATCATGGTCTTATTTAAGATATTTGGTCTTTGCTATATATGTCATGTATATCTTTTAATGAAACGGTCGTGAAAAGACCTAACTTGTAACCCCACTATGCATGGGATGGATGATGTAATGTTTCTTGTTTTTTACATGTATAAACAATTGTGCATGAGTCAAATTTGGTATATTCCCATTTGGTTGGGAGATGGATGTATGTATGAGTCATTGGTGATAGGAAGGTCATTTGTGATGTATGTAGATAGTCATGTTCTTCTTTTAGAACATCTTTTTGTAGACCTTGCTTATGCTCAGGGGGAGCATGGACTCGATCATGGGAGCTCAATCAGCACACTTCAGTGTATCAGAGAATTCAACATGCCCTCAGGGGGAGCATGTCCCTTTGCTCTTGATGTCAAAGGGGGAGAATTATTTGGTGTGGTTGTTGGTTTTTGCCATCAAGTACAAAGGGGGAGATTGTTGGCATTATGATGTATGAGTTGTACTTGATGGAAACCCACTTGTAGCAGAACAAATCACTTGTATATGGTAACTAGATAAATCTACATAAGAGATATCAAATTCAACAGAATCCATGATAGGAGTGTTTACAGATGTCATGAAATGCAAGGTAGCTTCAAGGAATCAATTCAGAAAGCAACTCACTCAGATGAAAGATCACAGTATAATAGATAAACAACAAAGAATTACATATCAGTCTTCACGAAATGAAGAAAGTGAGGTATACACAGTTTCACCATTGACCAAGCTACATATACAAGCAAGTTCATTGTATACAAATCATGTATACATATACACGCACTTTCTGAAAAGGAAAATGTGTATACCTTGGAAAACTAAATTTTTGGTCCATGGTATTTTGATCCATGGTATTGGTCCAAGGTATCTTGTCCGAGGTATTGACCCTGGGTATTTGGTCCAAGGTATTGGTTCTATGTGGTTTTTGGTCAATGGTATTGAGAAAGGCCTAAAACTATAAAAGTAGGAGAAGGTCATTAGGCCAAGGTGTGCAAGTATCAAATATCTGATAAAGTGTCAGATCTAATATGCAGTTTATTGGCTTATGGTGTTGTGCTTGATCTGAACCAAGGATGAGCCTTAGCGTTTGATGAAGGATAAGATCTAATGA
Source organism: Pinus taeda (assembly GCA_000404065.3). Lineage (NCBI taxonomy): Eukaryota > Viridiplantae > Streptophyta > Pinopsida > Pinales > Pinaceae > Pinus > Pinus taeda. The sequence continues at coordinate 3,075 of APFE031015202.1, forward strand.
TGTATCAAGATCTTAAGGCTTGAAGTGAATTATCTTTATGTTGTTTGATCATGTATTTGAATAACTCACACATATTTTAGTCTATAAATATGATGATCTGGGTATGACTGAAGTCTGGAATAGTTGTAATGTTTAAATCATCATTTACAAATCTGTACGTAGCTTCACTTTAGAAAAGGAGTTTCTACATGTTGGTTCTGCATATCAAAACATTGTATACATCATAAACTTGATTTGCGGATCTCTACGCTAGTTGTCTTTGAGGAAAGCACGTATGCATGTAGGTTCGACACATTGAATTAGCGTATACCTATAAAAATATGTTTTAGCTGCTTCTATTTGCTATTGAAGTGTTCTGGGTTCTAGCTTGGGTTTTGGTTACTGTATTCTGGCGACAACATTCTGATTGATCAGATTGATGGGTTGTCAAAGTGATTGATATATTCGGTTGTGATTGGTTCAAAAAGAAATTGGTTGATGTAGATATATTTGATGATTGAATGATGTTTTTTATGGATCCAGTCAATAAATTTATGAAATTTGGTCCCTAGAAGAAAAGAGAAGGTTGTAGCCTTCTGTAGGTCAGCACCTATGTACTAGTAAACATATGAGCTAGTACAAGAGCTAGGGTGTTGCAGCTACATTCTAGTAGAAGATGGTGAATGAGAGAAGGTTGTAGCCTTCTGCAAGTATAAGCCTGCATACTGCTATAAGACTACACCAGCACAAAAATTGTAAACAAATTTCTCTTATTATTAAAAGAAGACAAAGGCGATTGTAGAGGGTGGTTTTCACCCACATTGGGTTTCCATCTTATATCTTGGTGTTTATGTATGTTACTTATGTATGATGCTTTATTCTATTTTTACTACACTATCTAATGAATTCCTAATATACTGGTTAAAGTTCAATGCATGATAATTTGGGTAAATCAAAAGATCTCAGCATATATGCTCGTTGCATTAAGTACAATTGTGTACACATGGTAGTTCACTAAGATGAAGTAGCTTATACAAATCAATTTTGAAAATTAAATTATTGATCTGATAATAGTGATTCACCCCTTCTCTGAGTATTATTTCCAACACACACTACCAACCTTCATGACCTGTTAAATGAGTGAAACTATAATAGTATCAGAATGCTTCTCTCTCTTCTTTATAATCATAGAAATACAATATTAAAGAAACCTAGTTATCTGCTTACCTTATTAAGGTCTGGTAGACTTTACCAGACCATAGAATATATTGCACTCTTCACAGAGGAAAGTGAGATCATACTTGAAAAGAAGGTGAGATAATATTAAACACAATATAGCCTAGTTGGAATGACTAAATGTTGACAAAGGAGGAGAGGAAGGATGTTTCAGGAGCACTAGAATAGTGATTGGGGTTAGGGTTTGAGGCAAATCCATTCACAGGATTTAGGGATGGTAGAACACCTTGGATGACAACCCCTTAACAACTTCACTACCATGGCTACCTTAAGCCTCTCACCTTAGCTGTTTACGACCACATCTTTTCGGTTAGTTGTGTCAACCCTAGACGGTTTTCGGTCTTCCTCACTGGCATTCTCTGCTTCTTGCATTGATACTACAGGTAGTTTTCAGCTAGCTAGATTGATAGTTATGGAGGATCTCATAAATTATTCTGTCGATCCTATCAAGGGCTTGCCCATTTGGACCCAGCCTGGGACCATAGTAGAGGAATTGTTTTCATTTGACCATGAATTTTTTGAGGAAGTAGAATCCATTCCCACCATCTCTAAGCCTCGCATTCCCTCCATCTCGCTGCCCATAGAAGCCTTGGCTATCAGAGATTTCATCTCCCCTCCACTCTTTCCCTCCTCCTTGGTTGTTACAGAGCTCTCAAAGCATCCTAGGATACAAGCCCTAGGGCCGCGCTCGAGATCGATTCCCTCAGCGGTGGGGTTGTACAAACCCTAGGAATGTCATCAGCTAGTTTTAGATTCTCAGACGCCAGTTTTTTCAGCTCCCTTGGACTCGGGGACTACTCTACCTCGCCACTTCACAGGAATTGGCATCATTTTGAGGCTTTTTGACTCCATCTTGGTGAAAGGCCCTACAATAGAAAGGGCTCTGGTCTTGCAAGTGGTGGTATATCCTGGTCAATTTAGTGAAGGCACGAGTAGCAGACAAAAAAGAGCATCTAATAGGAAACGTTGTCTCCACTTGAGCAACAGTGAAATTTTCCTTAAGCTTTCTGGGGACACGCCATTTTTGGATTCAATGGATTCAGCGGAAAAAGTTCTGGTGGGACGTGTTAGAGGAAGGCACTACAGTGTGGAGAGGCTAAAAAAATGGGTGATGGAAGTTTGGGGTCATCATCTGACATAACCCCTAGGGTACAAACCTTTGTCAAGGGATGGTTTGCCCTGATGTTCAAATTTTTGACCCATACAAACTGGGTTCTCTCCACTATTTGGCACATTGACCAGGCCTATGTCCTTCTCTGGAGATGGACGTCGATGTTTGAATGTGAACATGAAAGGGTGGAGGCTGGGCCTATTTGGTTTCATCTTTCAGGCTTTCCTTGTCATTTCTGGATAGAGGAGATTTCCAGGTGGATTGGGGATGCAATGGGATCTTATCTAACCCTTGATGCCTCTTTTCAAAGCACTGGAAGAATGGCCTATGCCAGGATATTAGTTCATCTTGACCTCCTGGATGGAATACCTGAGTACAACAACATACAATGGAGGAATGTTATGAGGCGACAGATGTTGGATTATGAAGGGGTACCCTTCAGGTGTAGGTGTTGTCACAAAGTGGGGCATCTATTCAGAGATTTCCCTCTAAATGGGTGGAATTATAGGAAGGCTGCTAGACAGGGTCCTTAGGAATCTCAGGAGTAGGAGGCATAGTCACATGGAGAGCTGGTAAGGGAAGAATAGCCTAGGGCTTCTAAAGATATTCCTAGGAACTCCACTCCACACTCAAAAGGAACGACTGCATTATCTGCCTCTGGACATAAGACCTCAACTCCATCACACAACATCCTGAGGAAATGGGGCAGGCCGCCGCATCATCCACCACCACCGAATCTAGCACCAACCATGGTAGCCTCGGGTGACTCCAATACTTTGGGTATGAACTCCATTCACTTGATCCCCTCTCATTTCTTTTCTGATGTTAATGAAAATACATTATTTGGACTGTCTTTGGCACCGAGAATTGTAAATTCTATGGAAGCCTTAGCTCATATTACTTGTGATATTTCTCACCCTCGCACATTTTTCCCCCCACACCCTCTTCCATGTTATGTAACCCCCCTATGGTGCCCTCAACCTCCTTGACTGCTCTTTCTATTCGAAGATACAATAATTATTCAAGATCAAATAAACAAGAGCAGGATCAAGGCGACCTTTACTTCAGTCATTCCCCTCCCCTTCCTAAGACACTCTGCGGTCGTCTCTCTCAAATTAAGCATGCACAATCACAAGCAGATGACGATATTTCTTTAGGCAAACAATCCACTATTCCTTGGGTCCTTAGATCTAGAGAAGCCCCCTCAGAACCCCCTCCATGAAGTTTCTATCCTACAATTATAGAGGGATAGCTAGGCCTGGAAAAAAACTAGCTCTTCATTAGTTATTGACATCCACCTCACTAGATATTATCTTCTTACAGGAAACCATAGGCCCTATTGTAGAAATCACTCGCACTCTTGAGAATACTCTCCCGGGATGGAATTTCTCAAGTCTGGATGCATGTGGGTGATCAGGAGGGCTCTCTTTAGGAATAAATTCTCATTCTATCAAGATTTTAAATTGCTGGGGAGTGGCTGGTTTTATAAGGGGGATGTACATTCGACAGACTTTGGAATGCCTTTCAGAATCATCAACATTTATGGGCCTTGTCATAACCGACCATAGTTCTAGGAACATCTTTTGGGATCAGAATTATTATCAGCTGATAATCTGATTCTTGGAGAGGATTTTAATTTCTCCATAGGACATTCAGAGTCCTAGGGTCATCATGCCTAGAGAAACACCCTCTTTCCTCTCGGTCACTCTGGATGTTCATAACCTGGTCGACATTCCCTCAGCAAAGATTCAAGCCACATGGAGAAACAATCGAATTCGTGAAAATGAATTGGCTAGGCAACTGGAATGGTTTTTAGTCAAAGAACATGTTCATCATCTGGGTCTCAACATAATGCAATGGGTTGGCTTGGGTGGACACTCAGACCATTTGCCTATATACATGGAAATGGAAGGAGGTAGAGCCAGGCCGAAGGGTCCATTTAAATTCTACTCTACCTGGCTCAAGGAAGCCTCGTTTATCAACTTGGTGAGCGAATTTTGGAAAGAAAACCCTCGAGGGGAGAGGGGAAATGCTACAACATGATTTATTAATAAGCTCACAGAGCTGAAGAAGATGACCAAACATTGGGCACACAAAAAATATTACAAGATGATGAAACTCTGAGACAGGTTGAGCTTGAGTTGGATGAATTTGAAAATGAGTTCGGTGGACTATATAGTTCAGATGAGCATAAGGAAAAGATCACATCCCTCTACATATCCTATGGAAAAATTCTTAAGGATAGGGGATATGTTTGGAGGCTCAGGAGCAGGGTATTTGGATGCAGGAGGGGGATGCAAATACTAAATTTTATCGAAGGTTTTTTAATAGTAGGAAAGCGATTAACACCCTATGGCATATTTAGGATGAACAGGGACAGATGTCCTTGGCATGTATTCCAAGGGGCATTTTTTCAAGGATTCAAGCACTCTAATACAAATTTTTATGGAGGGGTAGTCAGTCGGCAAAAAATTTTTCTTAGGTCAAATGGGATGCCCTCACTCTTCCTAAAAAATTGGGAGGCTGGGGAATTAAAAAACTTGATGATTTTTCCTCAGCTCTGGCAGCGAAGCATGGTTGGCAATTGGTCACTTCTGACAGGTTGTGGATGAGAGTGGCTTCATCAAAATATATTTCCCCTTTATAGATCTTGGACTGGATCAAGGGACTAGTCAAAATCACATCTGGAATTTTGATTATTTGGAAGGCAGTCGTGAATACTTTGGACCCCATTTGCATAGGCCTCACTTGGAGGATTCATTCAGGACTCAATGTTCGTATTGGAATCAACTTGTGGATTGCGTGCAAGAACATGCATAGACTGCCAATTGAACTTCTCATTCACCTCCGAGAGCATAATGTTACACACATTGCACTTGAAAATGAGGTAAACTCCACTTTCCTCTTCAAGGCCTGGAAATTAGGCCACCAGCTTAACATCCCTCCTGTATGGCAGCAGATCTAGAGGGACTTTACACAAGCTCTCTACGATGTGCATTTTCAGGTTACCAATGGTGAAAATGAGCTAATCTAGGCATCAACTAAATAGGGTATATATTCTCCAAAGGACGGATACTTAGTACTGGCGGAGCTGAGGAAACCACTAGTCCTTCATTCCTGGTGGAAACACCTCTAGAAGCTGAAGGCACCTCCTAGATCTAGATTATTAATGTGGAGGATACGAAGAAACAAAATCCCCATGGGGGATAAACTAATGAAGCCTTCTTACCATGGACCATAATAGTGTTATCTTTGCAACAATGATAGTGAATTTGCATCCCACCTATTTTTGCACTTCCATGAAGCTCACAAGGTGTGGGACCTTGTAATAGTTGCTGCCTCCCCACCTTGTAACTAGCTAGTAGAATCTCTAATAGAGGCTTGGAACTCTTGGTATTCCATAGTCATACCCCACAAATTCCGAAACCTCCCATTACTATTATGCTGGGCTATCTTGATAGCCCACAATCTCTTTATCTTTTAGATTACTCCTCCCAAATGGCCTATAATAGCTGCAATGATCATGGCAGACTATGATCTCATCCTCGAAGACCTGCCTCCCCCTCGAACCAGGATCATTACTCACGAACTGATGGACCCCCTCATGCCATGGGCATACTTTGATGGGGCTGCACAGGAAGACGATTGTGGTGGGGGTGCCATTCTTAATATATCAACAAAGCACTCATATAGTTTTCTCATGGGATTAAAGAGTGGCACTAATAATTTTGCAGAACTATCATCATCAATGCACATTATTGATTTGCTTTGGGAGGAATTGCCAAACTTTACAACTGTTTGGGGATTCTGAAATAGTTTGCAACTAGTTGAAAAAAGTTTCTTATTGTTGGTCATAATCTTTGAGACACATTCTCGATGAGACTTTGAGATTGATAACTCATTTTGATTATTTGACATGTAATCACATTACAGGGAGAGGAACACAGATGTTGATCGCCTTTCTAAAGAAGTTGTGCTCTGGGAGCCGGCGATCTGGATGATCCGAGAATAAAATGATGAAGCCCATTATAATACTATAATCGGCCATTGATGGACATTATGGATTAATTACAGAGCTTTTCATGCTATATTTTTGTATATATTTTTATCAGAGTTACAAGGATGGTATGCTGCTATCAAATTTTTTATTAGCATAGAACTTTGGTTTGACTGTTATCTCTTTATGTGGATCAAGGTAACAAGTTTCTTTTTGGTTTGTTGCATGCTAAACTGCTTGGATTCATATCATAGTTTTGTTGGGCTATTACCTCCTTGCATGGATTTAGGTAACTAGCTTTGTTGCTTCTTCAGAAGATGATAGACTCTCTTTAAATATTTCATAAATATGCATATGCATATATAAAATGTAATTTCTAATATTAATGACATTATGAATTTTTACATGGGAGAAAAACCTAGCCTAGTTGGGAGAGATAATTATATAATTCAAAAACAAAATGACCATGAGCATAGAAAAACTAAGCCTACGAGTCAAAATACATAGCAACCTCCTCAATTAGATTTTCAATGTTGTCATGGTACTACTAGCTAGTGGAGGAATTCTCAGACGATGCTTAATGAATCTCATACGCTAATCAAAGTTCCTTAAATGTTGGTGGAGGTACTTCAGGGAGTCTAAGGTGTTAGCATTATGCCCAGAAAAATCCTACAGAAATCTAGCTAGAAGAAAATTTAGATGTTAATACAAATAAATGGTATACAAACCTCCCACATGTATGTGCAACATCTAGCACCTAGTCAACAAAACCCACCAAGACTTCTATTTTTGAAAGATAATATCAATGCAAGGCTCCTTTCCTTTCCATCTGAGAATTTCTTGCTGCATGGATCTCAATGTGATGTCCATGGAGGATTGCTCTTAAAAGTAGGTAGCTATGAGTGAACACAAACACATTTTCAAGGCATGACTCTAACCTGGTACTAGATACTAAGAAGGACAGTAAGAAAGGAAGAAATGTGGGTAATTACCTCATTAGAAAGATCCACCTAAGGGAGTGTTGGGGGTAGAATGTAATCAGGAAAGGGGGAATAAAGAGGAGGTATTAAAAAATAATTAGTGAATGACAAGGAAAGAGAGAGGAAAAGGGAATGGATTCAAGTAAAAGGTGACCTAGAAAGGGAGGCTAGCATAGAGAGGTAAGGACCCATTTGCCAAGGAATAAATGGGGATACAAGACTACAACTAGAGATTGAGAGGGGAGTAGAGCTCAAGAAAGAAGTGTCAAATATAAAAAGACATTGGAGAAAGAGAAAGATAATAATAAATGGATTTCAATTCTGAATGAAGGGATAGAAGTTGAATCACAAATCAAAAATAGAGCAACAATATTCAGATTAGGTGTTACACAATATTTTTTCATGCCTCTTACACTTCCCTGTGACATACCTTGAAGTGCCTGAAACATGATCATTATATAGTATACTCATCAATATATCCAACTCACATCCCTCCTTTAACTTTGCGTGGAAAATATCTAAAGCATTCTATGAAGAAATAGCTCATGAAACCCTAAAATGAGAATCATCGTCCTTTTGAAGCTCAAAACTGTGATGATTTCTTGTTGCAGCTTGTTAATCTCGTCATGGCATCGCTTGGGTCTCTATCATACTCATGATGTTCTCAAAGAGGAATTTTTCCCAAAGAGGATGAGAAGCTTCCTGATCTAGAAGCTTCGAGAGAGGCGAGAAGGAGGTGGTTTCACATAGATGAGGTCGAACAGTGCTTTAGGACTCTAGCTTCTAGAAAGGGTGGTTTCAACCATGCTACTTTGATATATGCATGACCTAGTGTTTTGACCAATGTACAAGGTTGATAAGTCGATAAATAAAAAAATTGAAAAATAAATAAATAAAACTTTGACGTGAAAGTGAGGGGGATCAAGAGAAATTTTCCATAGAATGCTAAGTTGATCAAATGATTTGAATAATATTTAAGCTACTCATAATGATAATGGATGTTGTGATAGGACCTAGAGGGATGTCACAGAGGTGAGTTGAAAATAGCCCCCTATGGTCAAATTATTGAGCTGAGAATGGAGAAACTAAGCTCAAAAAGGACTATCTTGTACCAGAAATTAAGTAGGCTTGCACCACAAGGAGATCCATTTTTATAAATATTCAAGTGTCACTCATCCCCCACATAATGATGGGACTTTCTTAGTCAATGGCCCATTAGTTGGCATTTTAAAAATAATTGGACGCTTGGGAGGGCTTAGTTCAAAGCCCACTGCTCTCATTTCAAAAACCTAGTAGTTATTTTATTGGGTGGATTATAATGAGTTTGGTTTATGGTTAACTACTAGCGGCATATTAAAATTTTCATATGGGTTGGGTCTCCGCATTGGGCAGGCTAGCCATCTCACGAGTGAGGGTTCAAACCCTGCCAACCCATTTTAGCACATGGTGCCATATATATGTGGTCTTTGAAATAACTTGGCCATATGACCATTTATAAAAATACATGAGCGATTGGCAGGGTTCTTTGCCTACCACTATATATATATATATATATCTTATATATATATAGTATATATTATATATTATTATATATATATATATATCTCTTAGATTAAATTATTCAAAAACCCATGAGTGGATTTTTAAGATTATTTGAAAAATTAGGTAAGCAACAAATTTTCCTCCTCTGACCACCTAAAATCATCACCTTGATCTATCAAATTTTCACCTTTTTGTGGTTGCCAATTGGCCTAGTTTGACCAAAACTTTGGTTGGCCATAACTTTCACATATGAACTAGGATTCAGGTTTCATTTGCACTACTAGAAATCTTGTAATGAGATATTCATTATGACCCTAGTTTCACTTAAATTTAGTAACTTAGACTTTTCACCATTTCCGGAGAGACCTAGATCACCCCTTCCCTTATAACCACTCCATTTGAGCTATCAATCTCTTTCACTATTAGCTACCAACATTCATTTTTAAGGGTGGAATCTAGTAAGAGGAAATTCTAGTTACCAATAGGACTAGAAAATTTATAGAGAATCCAAACATCCATGGTTTTCAGATATGCCACCTTATAGCCTATGTGTCGAACATGGAAGGTGATGGTGTCTAGAATGTGGACCATAAAGATTGAGAATTTGTAAATGAATGCTTCTATTCTCTATCTCTTAGATATTCTATATATAAATTTTCTGACCATGATGATAATGGTGGTTTGAGTATCACCCTCCACAATTAGTTTCGACTAATCCCATGATTGTATAATTTCCAACCATGTTATTGGAGTAGCCAAACAATCCTCTTGGAAGACATGGAGCAGACAACATAACAGTCGAAATTTTCTCTACTAGCCCATTTATGGAGCCCCATATAACTCAACCTGTAACATTTTTATCTGCGGCAGTTTTGAGACCTACCAACCAATGTGGACAAAGGAGAAGAGGAAGGCAAAGAGCCTTAGAAAAAATTATTAAGGAATTAAATGAAAAACTACGCCGTGAGAACCCTTTCTCTCTACTTCTCTCCGTGGACACATGGAAGCATACTATTGGATGTTAGTACAGTCCCCTATACAACTCATCTTGCAGGGCTTATCCCAGTAGTTTTAAAAGAGCGCATAAAAGAGGCTAGCAGGATGACACCAACCAGGGATGACACGATAAATGGACGAGAAATCATTTCTAGGTATGGGCTCGAAGCTGTTTAATCAAAGAATGCCGCATGATGATAAGATAGAATAATCGGGAGGGATTTAGTGATTAGAGGACTGGTGCTAATGCGAATACAATTTGGTGCATGGATTTTTCAAATCTGCCAAACATGTTGAATCAACCCTCAAGTTGGCCCTAGAACCTTTTGGTAAGAAATTGCATGACCTCCGGGATGGGTCATCCCTTCCGCAAACATGGAATAAATGAATCTTCGGATCCTTGTAATTCCTTAAAATGTAAATATTGCATTGTTTCTTAAATATTAATTTTACCATATATGCAGTGTTTCATGTCTCACTAGTGTGCATATCTACTCGTGGGCAAAATATATCAAGCTTCTTCCGACTTCATCATATTTATCATAGTGAAAAATGTGTCGTCCGATTTTTACTATTGTAACAACAATATAAGTAAATATTTTATTCCCAAGATAATATTAAAATTTTAATAATAATTTTAATATTAAGAATGAAATTTTATTACAGTGAAAAATATCTCGTCCCATTTCTATTATTATAGTAAATAAATAACCGAAAATAGTAAATAAATCACAACATGACAGTGAGTAAAAGTAATATTTTCTGAGGTAATATTAAAATTTTAATAATAATTTTGATAAATTAAGATGGAAATTTAATAGTTTTGTTGAGAAATACCCGGAAATGAGTTACCATAATGTAAGTTTTCACAATAAAAAATAATATTTTCTTTAACAAAAAACAATGATGAAAAAAAATTGATTGTAATAAAATGATTCAAATTCCATTTAACTTTTAAATCAAATTTATTAAAAGATGAAATATTTAAGTTAAAAAGATTTTTTTAAGCAGGGATATATAGAATTATTTCATCATTTTTTATAAAGTGTAGGTATCACACTCAAAATCAATATTATTGATATTCCATGATGCGTAATTCATTCTATGTTTAGTAAAGTTGAAATATTTCAAAAATATTATTTAAAAAAAAATTGTTCTACATAAACAAAATATTTCAATATTCATGTTAAATAATGTAATTATATATCAACTTTACTTAAAGGAAAATAAAGTATTTTAAATTGATTTTTTCTTACATTTTAAATTTTTATTGTGAGAGAAATGTGCATTTATTCAATTCTTAATATGATTATAATATATATTATATTTATATTTATATTATATATAATATATACCTTATTTTATTAATAGGTTCTTTCTAATTCAAGGTATGGGGTAGATTTCTAATTACTTCAATGTTTAATATGGATTTGACCTGTAAAATTTTAACAAATTTCATGCAATTAAAAGACTTTTTTTACGTTGTACTTCTCCAAACGAGCATGAATTCACGATCAAACCAAATCTACGAAAACCCTAGAGAAATAACTAAGAGCCTAGAGAAATACAATCTTTGGAGGTGAAAAAATTTCGTCATTAAAAAGGAAATTTTGCATCTTAAGAGATTTGATCCCCATCTTCAAAGATTGGATCCTTATCATAAGTAGGATGGATTTATGATTCTTGTCCCAAGAGGCGTTGTAAAACCAATATTAGGGAGCTGTTGTCAGGTAATATTACATTTCAAAATAATTAAATAATATTTGCAGTAACAAATTTAAAAATAGTAACAACAAAAAAGACCAATATTTGTGAAAAATAAAAAAATTCAATTTCTAGGATCGTCTTGGAATGAATAAAATATTTCAATGTCATATTAGATCTCATAATTTTATATAAAGTAGTTAAATTAAAAGATTAATTATATTTTTTCTTTCCATTATGAATGGAATGTTTAATATTTTTCATTATTAATATGGATTTGATATGTGTTTGCTTCAAAAATATTAATAACAAAAAGTGTGTAATGTGGCTTATAAATCAAATATTTCAATATGCAGGTTCACTAAAATATTTTAATATAGATAGAATGAGCTAAGGAATTCTTATTCTTATTCAATCAATAGGTTATCTCTAATTCAAGTTGTGATGGAGATTTCTAATTCTCTCAATGTTTAATATACGCATGACATGTAACAACTTAAACATTTTTTATAGCTAACTGTGCTGCTCAAGACTAGGATAGGTTCATTTTTATTCTAGATATACCAAGTGCTTAAAGGAATCAAACTTGTCAAGGTGAAAGTCTTTCTTCTTTTTTCACTCAAAAGGAGGTTTTGATCTTGAGAGATTTGATCCCACTCAATCCTTGATAGATCTCAACACTTGATAGATCCTAACTTAAGATGGACCTATGTTAATTATAAAATGTTCATGATAGTATAAACGAAATATTTAAGAAAGAAACATAAAACGTATTAAAAAACATATTATGACTACATCATAATAATAAAAAAGCATGGAGGTATGTGAGTTTTCAAATTTCTTTCTTTCCTTTTTTTATCTATTTTATTTCGTTATTTTATTTTATGGAAAAAATATTGTATTTCCTTCAAAACTAAGATTTACATGGATGTTATTTCCTCATGGGGTAGATCAAGCGGCATTGGCCGTGGAAATGAAGTCTCACCGAACCGGAAGTCTTGGGTTCAAATCTTGGGCTACCCTTCCCCCCTATTGGGATATGTAATGGACATGAAAATTGGAGAGTCCTACCAAAGCTTACAAAAAAAAATATTTACATGGATGTTCTAGAGAGGATAGGTCATTCTTTCACCATGGATATTTGACCATAGCCAAAATTTCACTCTTCACAAAGAGGCAAGTGAGATCACACTTACAAAAAATTTACAAAAAAAAAAGATTTACATGGATGTTCTAGAAAGGATAGGTCATTCTTTCACCATGGATATTTGACCATAGCCAAAATTTCACTCTTCACAAAGAGGCAAGTGAGATCACACTTACAAAAAATTGAGATCATAATAAAAATGAGCCAAACGCAGCCGGAGAGAGAATTGTATAACTTAAAAAAAATGACCATGAGAATAATAGAACTAAGCCTAGAAGTCAAAATCTATAGCAACCACCTCAAGTGGACCTTTAGAGTTTTCAGGGCTATTACTTGTTCGTGGAGAAATGCGCAAAGTTTTCTCAATGAAACTAAAATAGTGAATAAAGTTCCTCAAATGATGGATGGCATGCTCTAGCAAGTGTAAGATGTCAACTCTATAATTGAAGGGATGAGGTCGATGTCATCTCTAGGGAGTGTAAGAACTAAGATGTCAGATTTCAGCTCTATAATTAAAGATTTCAAGTAGATTTGTATTTCTTTCAATTCAAGGGAAGATGTAGATGTTAGCTCTAGGGAGCCTAAGATGTAATATGTAAGATTTCATCTCTATAATTCAGGGTATCAAGTATATTTGTATTTCTCTCAATGTTTAATATGGACTTTGACCTAGTTGAAAGATTTTATTTCTTTTCTTCTCAATACTCTCATGGATTCATCTTAAATCCATATCTACCCAGACCTTAGATAAATAAAATATCTCGAGGTGAAAACCTTTCCTCACTCAAAATGAGTTTTGCATCTTGAGAGATTTGATTCCTCTAGGGGCTTCGTACATCAAGAGTTAATATAGATCTATGGTTATTATGCCAATTGAAACTCTACAACCAATATGAGGAAGACATAATATTACATTTTAAAGTAATAAAATAATATTTACACTAAAACTTAATAATAGTAACAACAACAAAAAATCAACCTTTTTTATAAATAAAAAAATTCGATGTCCACAATCCTCTTGGTCTCAATAGAATATTTCAATGTCGTATTAAATTGCATAATTTTATATAAAGTAGTTAAATTAAAAAGTTACTTATATTTTTACTTCTCATCAGGAAGCATATGTGTAATTTACTCCATTACTAATACGGATTTGATATATAACACTTCAAAAATATTAATAACTAAAAACAATTTAATGTGGATTATAAATCAAATATTTCAACATGCATGTTCAATAAAATATTTCAATATAGATAAGGAGGAGTTATTATTATTCCATCAACAACTTATTTCTAATTTAATGTACCAGGGAGGTTTATGATTCCCTCAATGTTTAATATGAACGTGAGATGTAACACTTTAACAATTTCTTAGAGTTAAAAGATTTTATTAGTGTGTTTCTCAAAACTAGCATATGTTCATTTTAACTCTATATCTACCAAGATATTAAAGGAATCAAATCTCTCAAGGTGAAAGCCTTCATTCATTTTTATCACTGAAAATGAGGCTTTTATCTTGACAAATTTTACCCCTCTCAACACTTGATAGATCCTAAATTAAAATGGACCTGTGTTAATTATAAAACTTTCATTATAGTATACAAAAATATATTAGCAAAAGACAAAATTTATTATAAAAATACATTATTATGATTGTACCATAATCGACTCATCTCTGCATCTAATATAACTATCTCCATCTATCTATACAATCTCTGCAGAACTTGCGTTTTGAATGTATGCCCTCGGGAAAGATAATTGTGGCTTCTCACATTTATGAGGATCTAAACACTAAGTGTTAGATTTATTTATATATAGACTTCACATATTATCTTTAGTTGTATATAAAAAATTTGCACCTGTAGACTTTGCATCCTCACACCTAATCTAGACTTAGCATCTTTGCGTCCAATACACACTTTGCATCTCCAGCTATATATGCAGACGTCACATATTCCCATCTGACACAACTCTATTCGGCCTCAAATTGAACTCTCATAATTAAATACTATCTTTGACCTAAAATTAAAGACTCTGCTTAGAACTAAACAAATATAGGACTCTAGTACCTATGAATCAAGGTCAATTAGCTTATTTACATACTCTCTCTTCTCCTTGAAATATTCTATTTGTTACAATTATGAGTACTTCTTCCCATATTTCTAAGCCTAACTCTAGCATAGGGAGGCCAAGAAAATAAAAATTACTTTTTAGGTTGTCTATCAATACATTGAATATTTAGAAAGTTAAGAGAAGAAGGAGAAACACAATGTAAACAAGATTTATCTACAATGCTTATGAAACATAAAACTGAATTATCCAAAATGTTTAACAATAGATACAAGTTAAAAGGAAGAATGATAACATTCATGACTAAAATTAAAGGAATGAAAAATAGTATACAAGAAATAAAACACAAAAATGACCAATGTTTGACGAAAATTGCACCGTCAAAGGCAAGATTAAAGAATTAAAAGGAAAACTAGATAATACTTCATCCCTAAGAAACACAATGAATCAAATAGATATGAAACCCATAAAATATTCAATGAACATTAATTCAAATAGATCATGAGTGCCACAAAAGAGCCTCGAACCTTATAATTGATGGTCTAAAAGAGAAAAACAATGAGGAAACAATAGAAATAGAAAAACAATAACTAAAAATTAAGTGACAAATTAAAATTTTTTATCTAACATAAGCAAAAAGAGTGGGAAATTTTTTTGGGCATAAAAATTGACTAATTCATTTTAAGGAAAGTTGCAATGACTACAAAACAGGACCAAGTTGAACTAAGAAAAGAGGTCCAAAACATAAAGTAGGCATGAAAGGAAGGCAAATGAAAAATTATTAGAAATAGGAATATTATTAGTATAGATAAATTCCGAAATAAAAGTGATAAATAGGAATTAGGAACACTATCGATCCTCTCGTAGAGCTATTGTGGTTTTCCATAGCGTAAGGGTCCTATGTTAAGCTAGATCCCAAGTGATATTGATCAACATTTCTTAGTTGAAACATGGGAGCACGATCAATATAGGCTTACCAACATAAATGGATTTATTCTTTGGTCTACTTGGGACAGAAAAACATCTCATAGAGGCTTCAATGGTATAGCTTGTTATGTAAAAAATATTATTTCTCCCCACATTTGACTTCATAATATTGACACCCTTAACCACTACGTTTGGAGAGAAATTTATGACTTGGTTTCCAATAGGAATTTTCTCGTTGTTTGTTATTCTGCTCCTATCAACTCTTCCTCCTATAAGGAAAACAACCTAGAAAATAATTTCCCCATCGTTACCTTAGAATATGATATTCACAGTTTAAGGAATGAGGGAAACATCCTTTTTCTTGGGGATTTCAATACTAGAACTGCTAATTATCAAGCTATTCTTTTAAGTAATAACTCTAACCCTAACCCCCTATGGCTTGATGAGGATTGTGACATAGCTCAAAAATTCCAGATAAATTTTGAATAAATAACCAAGAAACTATTTGTTACTGAGTTAATTCCCAAAACGTTATTATTGGTAACAAGATTAATAAGTGGCGTTCAACTGGCTAGACCACTTGTACATTCATGGGCTTGGAGATAATCTTAGAAACTATGAAATATTTGATACACAAGTTCTCAACCATGTTATTAATTTTGACCTCTTGGATGACCACGGGCCTAATTATGAGACAAAACCTTATTTTTAACCCTAAACCTTGGTATACACACTAGTAACATGAAAAGGAAAGGTGACATATAAAGGCACATTGAATTTGACAAAAGGGAAATGGATGTCTTTTTAAAAGATACTCTTAATTATAAATCTCTTCTTAAAAGGAAGAAAATGTTGTATAAATAAGAGGTAAAAGTGTCTTCTTAACCTCAATAAAGTTGAGCCCAAAACATTTTTCAGGAATACTCTTGTCCGTAAAATGAAATAAAATAATATCATCCCCTTAAATAATTGGATATTTATCTTAAGAATATTTATGACTCCATGGAAATCATGGGAAACATTATAAATGATCCTACAGAGGAAAATACTAAGAGAGTTGAAGATGAAAAACACTTTCTCTTGGAGTTCCAAACCCTTATTCACATCCTCTCTCATTTTTAAAAACATTCCACACTACCAACCTTCATGAATTGTTACACTAATAAAACTACAATGATCTCATAACACCTCTCTCGCTTACTCTTAATCATAGAAATAAAATATTAAAGAGCCTTAGTTATATTCTCACCTTATTAAGGCGTGATAGATCATATAAGTGTTTGTGGAGATTAACCATCATCATCATCATCAATAATATAGAAGCAGTTAAGTATATGATTTTTTAATTTTTTTTTTTTGGAATGAAGATTGTGCTTCCTTCGTAATTTAGTTTTACGTGGATGTTTAAGATATGTTTCGTCAGTATTTCATTTGGG
The DNA here is from genome assembly GCA_000404065.3 of Pinus taeda. Classification (NCBI taxonomy): domain Eukaryota; kingdom Viridiplantae; phylum Streptophyta; class Pinopsida; order Pinales; family Pinaceae; genus Pinus; species Pinus taeda. The sequence continues at coordinate 20,202 of APFE031015202.1, forward strand.
AGACTATATCATAAAAGAAATCAAACTCTTCATAGATGCAAGTGAGGTCATATTGAAAAGAAATTAAGATCATACTAAAAACAAGTTAGACTAGCGAGGAGAGAGAATTATATAATTCAAAAACAAAATGGCCATGATCATAGAAAAATTAAGCCTAGGATTTAAAACAAATAGAGACCACCTCAATTTTATTTTTTAGTGTTCTTGGGGATATCACTAGCTAGTGGATGAATGCTCAGACGATGCTCAATGAAATTCGTATGGTAATTAAAGTTCCTTATAAGTTAGTGGAGGTGCTTTAGTGAGTGTAATGTGTTAGCTCTATTCTTCTAACGATCCTACATCAATATACCTCGAAGAAAAATTATATGCTAATACAAATAAATGGAATACAAACTTCCCATGTGTATGTGCAACGCCTAGCACCTAGTCACCAAAATCCATAAGGACTTCTATCTTTCAAAGATGCTATCAGTGGGAGGCCTCTTCACTTTCCATGCAACAAAGTTCATGTTGCATGTATCTAAATGTGAGGTGCATGGAGTCTCTCTCCTAATAGTAGGTGGCCCTGAGCGAACGCAAACACATTTTCAAAGCATGACATTGACCTAGTAATCGATACTGAGGATAGAAAAGAGGAAGAAATAGGGGTAATAACCTTAGGAGAGAGATCTACCTAAGGCAGTGGTGGTGCCACACGGTAATAAAGAAAGGGACAATAAAGAGGGAGGAGTAAAAAACCAGTTGTGAACCACAAGGGAATAGAGAAGGAAAGGGAATGTATTCAAGTAGAAGGTGACCTGGAAAGGGAGGCTAGCATGAAGTGGTAAGCACCCACTTTCCAAGGATTTGATGGGGATACAAGTCTACCACTAGAATTGGAGAGGGCACTACAAGTTTAGAAATAAGTGTCAAATATATAAAACATTAGATAAAAAGCATGCTAATAATAAATGGATTTCAATTTTGAATGAAGGGATAAAATTTGAATAAGAAGTCATCAATAGAGCAAAAATATTCATACTAGGAAATGCTTCAAGAGTCTGGCTTCCACAGAGTGTGGTTTCAACCATGCTACTATGATCTATGAATGACCTAGTGTTTCGACCTACGTAAAAGGTTGATAAGCCTAGAAAAAATAAAAAATAAAAATTGAAAAACAAAAATAAACCCTAACTTGAAACTTAGGGGGATGAGAAGAAATTTTACAGGGAATGTTGAGTTCACCAAATGGTTTGAATAATATCTTAGCTAGTAAGAATGATAATGGACATTGTTATAGGACCTAGAGGGATTTCACTAAGGTGAGGTGACCATAGCCCTCTATGTTGAAATTATTGAGTTGAAGTTGAGTAGGCTCGAAACAAACGGAGATCCATTTTTATAAAGGTTCAAGTGTCACTCATCGCGCACATAATGATGTGACTTTTTTTGCAGAACAAAAAATCCTCAATATGATTGTGGTATATGGTCTTAGATTGAGGATCCAACTTAGCTCTTGGTTCAGGTGAGGTGTCAATAACATCAAAATTATTCATTTTTGAATGGGGTTGTGTTCCATGTTCTCTAGTCACTTGGCTATGATGGATGGTGGTATCTTGATGTAGGAGCATCCAGCACCATTAGTCAAAGGGAGGAGTCCAAAGTGAAAGAAGAGGAAGACATGGACTAGGGGAGAAAAACATGGAAAATTTTATTTTAAAACATATTTAAAGATAAAATGGATAAAGTCTCAAGGAGACTTATCAATGTAATCTGTCATCTGTCATACATATGTATGCATTATGGAGCTTTAGGGATTTTGTTGGAAGAAATCAAGGAGGGGATGTGATCAGATCCTTCATAGTGATCTGATCCAACAATTCTATTATATATATATGAACCCGTGCATTCAAGGGAGGGATATATCAAGAGACATAGTTATATAGTTAGAAATTGTGAATTCAGAGTGTGGAAATGTAGTCGAGAGGAGACTCTATTCTAAGGCTGAAATCCCTTAGCTGTAATTGTGTTGTGTATATTATAATAAATATGTGTTGTGGTTCATGGTTAAAGGTAGAAGCCTAGGATACGCTTCTGATAGGCTTTGTGGGCCATAACCCAGAAGCCTGAGGATTGATTTATTAAGGAAAAGGGATTTTGGATTAACCCCCAAAATCTCATTCCCATCATTTGGTATGAGAGCAGGGAAAGTTTCCTACAGGGTGAAGGATTCCAAAGAGAGAAAGAATAAGGAGTAGGAGGTACAGTTGATAAAGTTGGAGAGTTATGGTCTCACTGTCGCACAGAGAACGATATCAGAAGGTGAGATGATTTGCAACAAAGCTACAACATGGATTGCTCATATGTTTCTAGAGGAGAGAATCTGAAGGATGCCAAAAGACTGAATGAGGAGAGCTTGGTGAGGTATCATGTAGCAGAAGGAGACTATTACTATAGAGTTTTGGTTGCATCTCACAGAAGACCATGAAGGCAGCGCCACTAAAGAAGTGAAACAGTGGGTAGAATTGCTAAGGACAAGGAGAAGCATATGACCATGAAGTGATAAATTTTTGTGCCTTGGGAGTTTGATGCAGGAGTATTCAACACCCTTAGTGAAAGGGAGGAATCCAAAGTGGAAGAAGAGGCAGACATCGACAAGGGAAGAAAAATAGGAAATTTGTTTTAAAATAGATTTAGAGATAGAATGGATAAAGTCTCAAGAAGACTTATCAATGTAATCTTCCATGTCTCATATGCATGCATTATGGAGCTTTAGGGATTTTGTTGGAGGAAATCAAGGAGGCGATGTGATCAGATCCTTCATAGTGATCTGATCCAACACTTCTATTATATATATACGAACCTGTGCATTCAAGAGAGGGATATAAAGAGAGACAAAGTTATATAGGTAGAAATTATGAATTCACAGTGTGGTAATGTAGTTGAGAGAAGAATATGTTCTAAGGATGAAATGATTTAGCTATAGTTGCGTTGCGTATATTATAATAGATATGTGTTGTCATCCATGGTTAAAGGCAGAAGCCTAAGATATGCTTCCGATAGGCTTATTGGGCCATAACCCACAACCCTCATGATTAATTTACTAAGGAAAAGGGATTTTGGATTAATCCCCAAAATCTCATTCCCATCATATCTCACCCACCCCCCTTTATCTCGATCTCCTAGATAACAAAATTAATGAAGATCTTTTACTTCTATGATATTAGTAGAATTACATATGAAAGGGTATGGAAACACCACATTTGCATACTTTAAAGAAGAGGAAACATACGAACAACCATCAAATCAAAGAAAACACACAAGTTGATAAAATAGCTCACCCAATCTAGGTTACATCTTCGAGCACGGTGTCAATAGTGAGGAGGTGGCTTAATTAAATGCTTCAAGATGATGTTGATGTACATGGTATATTCTTTGTCATTACAAGGATAAATTCTCTCAGCAAGACATTATCCTATAGGAAATCTCACTCATATGGGCCCTCCTTTAGCATGAAAAGACATTAAGCTCTCACATGAAGTGGCATACATGTATCCTCCAATAGAATGGTATAGAGAATCTCAACGTAAGAAACATCATCATAGAAAATCAAAAGAAAGACATGACATCACTGTATCATATAGCTTCACTTCCAGGGATGGCTTAAAAATGCACAACCCTATTGAAGAAATGGTCTGCAGTATAGAATTTGTGGCATGAAATTGTGTTACATGAATTTAAACTTGACCCCCTTTTAACACCATCAAAATATGAACCCTCGAGAATCTCAAAGATTTCCCAAATATTCCTTCTAGTTGGTTGATTGGAACTTGTCTCCTCAAATGGAAAATATGACGTCATCATTGCGCTCCCTTTGAAAAACTGAGTAATTTGAGTATATAGTCAACTTGGTTCTGAAACTGTAAAAAATTGGCCCTTAGGGAATCTTTTAGATTCCTCATGATTCCAAAAATATTCCACTCTACAAATTGAATGAGGATATGCTACTCAGATTGAAAACTGATTTGGCCATCATATGCTTAATGAAATTCTAGTTCGTTTGAGTATAAAGTTAACATGCTTTTATCACTCTGAAAATTTCTCCCCAAAGGAAACTTTTAGATTCCTCCATGCAAGTTAAATGATAATTTGCTACTCAGATGAGGAAACTGATTGCACCATCTTATTCCTTGGAGAAAACTAAGTAAAATGAGTATAAAGTTAACATACTTATGCCTCTATAAAATCAAAGTGTCGAAGGGAATCTAAAGATCCCTCCCCTACATCAGAGAATATTCTTCTTGAAATCCATGCTAGACATGGTTCTTCTACCTCAACATTTCTGCATGCACCTCTTGTCTGGGTCCCCTCTGGTGGGCGAAATGGCGATTTTTTACATAGATTTTTCAAGAGATTTTTTAATAACTTGGTTGTTGGCCCTTTGTTAGGAAATTTTTAAAAATAATTGGTTATTGGGGAGCATGGTTCAAAACCCGTTACCCTAAAACACCCAACAGTGATTTTGTTGGGCGCATTGTAATGAGTTTGGATTATGGTTAACTACTTGTTGCATATTAAAGTTGTAGCATGGGTTGGGCCACTGCATTGGGCAGGCTAACAATCTAGTTAGCATGGGTTCAAACCCTTCCGACCCATTTTAATACATAGTATCATATATATATGGTGATTCAAATGTTTGCCCATATGACCAATTATAACAATAGATGAGGGGTTGGCGGGGGTGGTGGCGTTCCACCTCATTAATATATTTTTTTAAGATTAAATTATTCAAAAAAACATGAGTGGATTTTTAGGGTCATTAGAAAAATTAAGTAGGCAATAAATTTTCTTTTTCTGACCACCGGAAACCATCATCATGAAGTGTTAAATTTTCACTTCGTTAGTGGCCACCACAAGCCTAGTTTGACCAAAACTTTGACTCACCATAACTTTCACATACGAACTTGGATCGAAGTGTTGTTTGCACCATTGGAAATCTTGTGACAATATATTGGATTTGACCCTAGATTTACATTAATATAATAACTTTTAACTTTTTAAGTTTTCCAAAGCCTTTTCTGAATTGTAAGCATTTATGGAGTGACTTGGATCACCCCTTCCCCTAAAAATACCCTGTTTGGTATATAAATGTCATTCGTGATTAGTTACCAACAATCATATTTAACGGTGGAATCTGGTAAGAGGAAATTCCAAATTCCAATAGGATGAGAAGCTTTATTGCAAGTCCACACATCCATGATTTTCCGATAGATCTACCACCTTATATCCTATGTGTCGAACGTGGTGATGGGGATTAGAATGCGGCCCATAAGGGTTGAGAATTTGTAAATTAATTCTTCTAATCTCTAGTTCCTAGATACTCTATGTCCATGTTTTTTATCACAATGCTAATAATTTGAGAATCACCCTCCACAAATAGTTGTGAGTAACCCCCAAATTGTATAATCTCCCACTAATTTAGTGGAGCAACCAAACAATGCTCTCTGAAGACATGGATCAAACAACATAATAGTGGAAATATTTTCTATTAGTCCATTTATGGAGACCCCATATAGCTCATCATGATCCAATACCCTTAACATTTTTGGCCACTATAATTTTTTATATAGACCAGCAAACGTGGAGAAAGGAGGAGAGGCACGGAAAGACCCTTAGAAAATTTATAAAAAAATTAAATGAAAAACTAGGCCACGAGAACCCTTTCTTTCTACATACACATGGAAGCAGAGTATTGGATGTTAGTGGAGTCCCCTATACAATTCACTTTATAGGGCCTATCCCAATAGTTTTAAAATAGCACATAAAAGAGGCTAGCATGATAACGCCAATGAGGGATGATGCAATCCATGTGGGTGGCAAGGAGAAATGGTTGAGACCCGTTTCCAGGTATGGGCCGATGTTGTCTAATCGAAGAATTCGACATGATGATAGGATACCAGAATCAGAAATGATGTAGTTATCAGAGGATTCGTGGTAGTGTGAATACAGTTGGTGCATGGATTGTTCAAATCTATCAAACATGTCTAATCAACCTCGAGTTGGCCTGAGAACCTTCTCATTTCGATTGTGATTTCTCGCATCGCGTCCGGAAACATGGGATACATGAATCTGCGGGTCCATGTAATTCCTTAAAATGTAAGTATGACATTGTTTTTTAAATGTTAATTATAACGTTGGCAGTGAATAATAAATACATGACGATTCATTTAAATAATTTATATATATAATGACACTTGTTTGTTAGGAACAATGCTTCTTCTTTTTAGGTAGAGGCTTTTACTTTGAGCACGATATATGCAATGTTGTATGTTTCACTAGTGTGCATATCTAGTTGTGGGGTGATCCTGTACAAAATAAATCAAGCTTCTTCCCTCCTCATGATCTTTACTATAATGCAAAATATATCATCCAAGTTCTAATATTGTATTAAATAAATAACAACAATAGTAAATAAATCTCAAGGTAAAAGTGAGTACAAGTAATATTTTATTCTTAATATAATATTCAAATTACAATAATAATTTTAATACTAAGAATGGAATTTTAATGGTTTTTGGTTTGAGAACAACGAGGAAATTTTGTTATATAATGTTAAGTTTAACTATAAAAAATAATATTTTCCTTAATTAGAAAAGAGTAATGACAACATAATAATGGTAATAAAATTATTCAATTTCCATTTTAATTTTAAGTCAAATTTATTAAAAGAAAAATTATTTTGAAAATTGAAAAGTTTTTGTTTAAAAAAGATATGTAAACTTTTATAACTAGTTAATATAGAGTGTACATATAGCATGTAAAATTGATATTATTAATATTCCATGATGTGTATTTCATTCTATGTTGAGTGAAGCTGAAACATTTAAAAAATATTATTTAAAAAAAATATGTTCGGCATCAATAAAATATTTCAATGTTCCTATTAAATAACATAATTACATATCAACTTTACATAAAGAAAAATAAGGTAATCTAAATTGATTTTATCTTACATTTTTAATTTTTATTGTGAGATAGACATGCATTTATTTGATTCTTAATATGAAGTTGACATATATATATATATATGTGTGTTGTGTGTGTGTATGTGTTGTGTGTATGTGTGTCTTATTCCATTAATAGGTTCTTTCCAAGTGAAGGTATGAGTTAAATTTGTATTTCCTTCAATGTTTAATATGGACTTGACTTTTAATATTTTAAAATTTTCTTTCAATTAAAAGATTTTTTTGTAGTGTGCTTCTCAAAACCAGCATGGATTCACCTTCAAGCCAGATCTGCCAAGACCTAGAGAAATAACTAATACTCTAAAAAGACAATATTTGGAGGTGAAAACCTTTCCTCACTAAAGAGGAGTTTTGCATCTTGAGACATTTGATCCTTATCTTAAGTTAAGATGGATCTACAATTAGTGTGCCAAGAGGAGATCTACAACCAATATGAGGGAGATGTTGTCAGGTATTATTACATTTCAAAATAATTCAATAATATTTAGACTAACAAATTTAAAAATAGTAACAAATAAAAACACCAATGTTTATAACAAATAAAAAAAATTGAATTTCCACCATCATCTTGGAATCAATAAAACATTTCAATGTGGTATTAGATTATATATTTTTTATAAAGTAGTTAAATTAAAAAAATACTTATTTTTTCTTTTCATTATGGAGAATATGTCTAATTTATGTCATTATTAATATGGATTTGTTATGTCTTTTCTTCAAAAATATTAATAAGAAAAGTGTTAAATGTTGATTATAAATCAAATATTTCAATATGCATGTTCACTAAAAGATTTTAATATAGATAGAATGTGATGCAGGAGCATCGGGACGGGCCAACAATGTGGGAAATTGCCCGCATGTTGTGGCTTGAAAACTGGATTTTATTTGCTGTTAATTTTAGTATTACTATGAGTTGATTTCATAATTAGTTGTTATTGTAAAGAGTGACATATCTCCATTTGATATTTGATTGTTAGGCGCATTAAAATAGTCTGTTGGAATAAATTTCTGGGCGGTCACCTTATCAATCAGTTAGTGTAATTAGTGGCATAACAGAAGTTAATTAAGGGGTGATTCTGGTGTTAATTAATTGTAACTTGAAGATCTTTGGAGCGTATCAACGCCGAGTCCTCATGGGCCTGCAATCTGGTAAATGGTTGTGTTATGTACATCTGCTAACCGCAGATTGTGACAAATACAGTTTTGCTGGACCAGATTCTCGGGCAAACATTGAACCTGTACTAAATGCCCAACGAAGTTATGGCAGAGGGGCGTATTCCCTGGAGGAAATTGCGGTAAAAAAAGGAATACGTGGTCGTTTTTTTCAAAAGGCATAGGATCCAATAATGAACAACGAGGACAGGGGGGAATTAACTCAGCAGTGGTAAGCAATGAGAGATCGAGGAATGATTTACATCGAGCAGTAACAATAGAAAAAAAAAAATTTCTCCCACTGTGCGTATGTCAATTCTGGCCTTCTATTTCCCTGGGGAGGATTCCTTCATTTGCTCCAGCAGCGTTCCTGATTTGAGGACCAGCATACGGTTCTGTGCAGGGGACACAAGTATAAAGAGTTCTTCAACATATTTGTGAGGGGGCCACAGATTGATAAGGGTGCTTTGAGTCATTTTAGGATCGAACCTCCAGGAAAAGATGAATGAAATGTTTTATGGTGTTGAAACAGCGTTTTTATTTTGGTATTTTGTTTACTGTCCAGATAGAGATATATTAAGGAGCTGCGCTGTCCATAATAGAGCAACATATGTTTAATGGATTGTCTTTTTTTCTTTGTTTTGGTGTGACCTTTGAGTAGCGGATTTTAAAGCCAGAGGTGCTGTGTATCCGTGGATGCAAATGAGTTGTGTTTTTTTTTTGTAATGATATTAATATTAACACAGTGGCAATTAAACGATTTCCATTTTTTGTTTGAGACAATGGGTACCATTTTTGTGTATGCGTTGATTAAGAAGGCCCTGTCTTGACAGCCTGCGGTTTTTAGGTTAAAGAAGAGCGTTAAGATCAAACAGAATTCTGGTGTTTGCAAATTAATTTATTGATCTCAACGTTGGTACATTATTTGGTATCAGAGCCAAAAGATCCAGGAGGTTGCAGCTAAGATGCCACCAAGGCGAGGAATTGGTCGAGGAAGACCAGAACCAAATGCAGTCCTGATAGATGAAGTGCGAAGACTGCATGAACGAATGGAGACAATGGAAACAACCCAAAGAAGAGAACCCGATGTGAAAACTGAGAGTTCTTTGGAAGCGTCTGATGAAGAGGACGAAGCAGGAGAAGAAACTGAAACTGCCAAAGTCCTTAAGATGCTGGCAAAAGTTGGCAGCAAGTCCAAGATAGAAACTCCTATGTATGATGGGAGTTTAAATGCCGAAGAGCTCATGGATTGGATCAGGTCCATAGATCAGTATTTCGATTATGAAGAGGTTGAGGAGAATAAGAGGGTGAAGTTTGCAGTCACTAGGTTGAAGGGCCATGCAGCCATCTGGTGGGACGAGCTACAGACATCAAGAACGCGAAAGGGGAAATCTAAGATCAAGCAGTGGGATAAAATGGCAAGCAAACTCAAAGCCAAGTTTTTGCCTAAAGACTATCATTTGAATCTTTTTAAGCAGATGCAAAATTTGAAGCAGAAAGGAATGTCTGTTAAAGAATATACTGAAGAATTTTACAGGTTAAGCATCAGAACAGGGCATGTAGAAGATGATCTGGAGAAAGTAGCCATATATGTTAACGGGCTAAGGTATGAGATCCAAGATGAGATTAGCCTGTTAAGTTTGACAACTGTTGAAGATGCCTATCAAGCAAGTTTGAAAGCAGAGGAGAAATTATTGTGGAAACAGAGTCAAAGAAACAGAGGAAAGAGCTCAGCAAGAGGCATAGGATCAACCAGATCCAGAGGAACACAGCATCAGCTTGAAGCAGGAAGTTCAAGCAGTAGATCACCACAGATGGGTGAATCTAGTAGAGGGAGATTCACGCCCAGAGGAAGAGGGCGAGGAAGAGATGTTAGGTGTTATACTTGTGGAGAGCGGGGACATATGTCATGGGACTGTCCTCATAACAAATCAGCAAGCCAGAGGGGTGCAAATGTGGCTGAGGCAAAGCTAGAACCACCTCGACTTGTAGAGAAGGAAGAACCACCGGAGGAAGGTGAATCATTGCTGCTCAGAAGAACTTTGCTGAGATCCGAAAAAGAGATTGGAGAACCTGCGCAAAGGAAGAACTTGTTCAGGACTACATGCAAATCAAAGGGTAAGTGCTGTAAGGTTATCATTGATAGTGGAAGCACTGACAATCTTGTGTCTACAGAGATGGTGGAAAAGCTTGGGTTAACAAAGAAAGGGCATCCTGCACCATACAAAGTATCTTGGCTTCAGAAGGGTCATCAAGTCACCGTGACAGAGCAATGTAATGTGGAAATGCAGATTGGCACATACAGAGATGTAATTTTATGTGACATAATGCCCATGGACGTATGTCATCTGTTATTAGGGAGACCATGGCAATTTGATCGAAAGGCAATTCATGATGGAAGAAGAAATACATACACCATAGAAAAGGATAGAGTTAAACATACATTGCTGCCAGTGAAGAATGATGCTAATAAAGAGCTGCCTGAAAATAGTATCATGTTGGTGAGTGGCAAGGAACTGCTACAGGAGGTTGATAAAAGCGAAGAGGTGCATTTCACTATCGTGGGAAGGCCAAAGGTAATTTTAACCTCCACAAATTTACATGATATGCCTGAAGAAATTCAATCTATGTTAAATAGTTACATGGATATCATTGTGGATGAATTGCCAAATGAATTACCACCGGTTAGAAGTATAAGTCACCATATTGACTTAATACCAGGAGAAAGTCTACCTAACAAAGATGCATATAGATTAACTCCTCAAGAAAATGCAGAAGTTGCAAGACAGGATCAGGAGCTGATGGAAAAGGGGCTGATCCGAGAGAGTCTGAGTCCGTGTGCTGTGCCAACGGTGCTTAGTCTGAAAAAGGGAGGAGAATGGCGCATGTGCACCGATTCCAGAGCTATCAACAAGATAACAGTCAGGTATAGATTTCCTTTGCCTAGAATGGATGATTTAATGGATTGTTTAAGTGGATCTAGGTATCTCACTAAGATAGATCTGAAAAGCGGGTATCATCAGATCAGAATTCGGGAAGGCGATGAGTGGAAAACCGCTTTCAAAACCAACAATGGATTGTATGAGTGGTTAGTGATGCCATTTGGGCTCACTAATGCACCCAGCACATTCATGAGATTAATTAATGAGGTTCTGAAAGAGTATACAGGTAAATTCGTTGTTGTTTACCTTGATGATATTCTAGTTTTCAGCAAAAGTAAAGAGGAACATTTGGAACACTTGAAGTTAGTTTTGAAAACTCTGCAGAAAGAGAAACTACTAATCAATCTCAAGAAATGTAGTTTTATGAAAGAGGAGCTGGTATACTTGGGGTTTGTGATTTCCAGAGACGGTTTGAAAATGGATCCGGAAAAGGTACAAGCAATCAAAGACTGGCCTACTCCCAGGAGTGTCTTTGAGGTAAGAAGTTTCCATGGACTTGCTAGTTTTTACCGAAAATTTATAAAGGGATTTAGTCAAGTTTGTGCACCAATCCTTGAGACAATCAAGGAGGTCAATCAGCCATTTCGATGGACAGAGGCAGCTGATAGGAGTTTCAGTCTGTTGAAAAGAAAGATAACAGAAAAGCCTATTCTAGCCTTACCAAATTTCGAGAAAGTTTTTCAAGTGGAAACCGATGCAAGTGGAGAAGCAGTTGGTGCGGTGCTAAGCCAAGAGCAAAGGCCAATAGCATATTTCAGCGAGAAGTTAAATGATGCAAAGAAAAAATATTCATCTTATGATAAAGAATTTTACGCTATTGTGCAGGCATTAAAAAAATGGAGACATTACTTGCTATCGCAGGAGTTCATCTTATATTCAGATAACCATGTTTTGAAGTTTATCAATAACCAGCCAAAGCTAAATCAGAAGCACGCCAAGTGGGTGGAATTTCTGTAAAGTTTTACTTTTGTAATAAAGCATAAAAGTGGTAAGTCTAACAAAGTAGCGGATGCATTGAGCAGAGTAAGTTTTCTTTTGCAAGAATTTAAAGTGGGTGTTGTAGGTTTTGACGAAATGATAGAAATGTACAAGGATGATGAGGATTTTAAAGACATCTACACAGTAGTGCAGAATCCAGTGAACCATAACAAAAGTCAATGGATGGATTACCTTGTTCAAGGAGGCCTGTTATTTAAAAGCAACAAATTGTGCATTCCAAAATGTTCCATGAGAGAGAACATCATGAAAGAGAAACACAGTGGAGGATTGTCTGGTCATTTTGGACAAGACAAAACTTTTTCTCAGGTGAATGCTTTTTATTATTGGCCTAAAATTCAAACTGATGTCAAAAAGTTTGTTGAGAAATGCAGGGTATGCCAGTATGCCAAAGGAAGGAGTCAAAATACCGGACTATATCAGCCATTGCCCATACCAGATCGGCCATGGGATGCAGTGAGTATGGACTTCGTTTTGGGTTTACCAAAAACTCGGAGAGGAAATGATTCTATTTATGTTGCTGTAGACAGATTTTCTAAAATGGCTCATTTTATTGCTTGTAAGAAGACTAATGATGCCACACACATAGAAAATTTGTTCTTTTCAGAGATTGTAAGATTGCATGGTTTACCTGTAAGTATTGTATCAGACCGAGACACTAAATTTGTAGGGCATTTCTGGAGGACACTTTGGAAGAAACTGGGAACTAAGCTCAGTTTTAGTTCAGCTTACCATCCTCAAACGGATGGTCAAACTGAAGTTGTAAACAAAAGTTTGGGGAATATATTAAGAAGCTTGGTACATCAAAATCCCAAACAGTGGGATTTGGCATTAGCGCAAGCTGAATTTGCTTACAACGACACACCAAACCGAAGCACTGGAATGAGTCCATTTCAGATTGTCTTCGGAATGCATCGGAGAGGAGTACATGAGCTAAGAGACTTAGGGAAGCAAGAAGCTAGAAGTGCAATTGCTGAAGAGTTTGCTGAACAAATGCAAAAGCTATAGGAAGAGGTTAAAGGTAAACTACAGGAAAGAAGCAAGAAATACAAGCAAAGGGCAGATCTGAAAAGAAGGGACAAAGAATTTCAAGTGGGAGATTTAGTCATGGCATATTTGAGGAAAGAGAGATTTCCTACAAAAACTTACAACAAGCTGAAACTGAAGAAGATAGGGCCATGTAAAATCAAAAGGAAATTTTCAGCCAATGCATATGAGATTGAGCTACCAGAAGGGATCGGAATATCTCCCATTTTTAATATTGCAGACTTGTATTCATTCAGAGAGGCAGAAACAGAATTGTAGACTGAAACTACAGGTGATGAAGTTCAAACTGTGGATTGGAAAGAACAGGTTCCGAAAACATTCAAGAAAGAAGTTGAGGCTATTTTAGATCAGAGGATATCTAAAAAACCACGAGGGCAGACATATTTTCAGTATCTTGTCAAGTGGAAGGAGCAGCCAGCAGAAGATTCCAGTTGGTTGATAGCAACTCAATTGCAGAAATATGGCATAAATCTTGGAAGTTTAAAGAACCAATCTTTTCTTCTCCGGGAGTCTGATGCAGGAGCATCGGGACGGGCCAACAATGTGGGAAATTTCCCGCATGTTGTGGCTTGAAAACTGGATTTTATTTTCTGTTAATTTTAGTATTACTATGAGTTGATTTCATAATTAGTTGTTATTGTAAAGAGTGACATATCTCCATTTGATATTTGATTGTTAGGCGCATTAAAATAGTCTGTTGGAATAAATTTCTGGGCGGTCACCTTATCTATCAGTTAGCGTAATTAGTGGCATAACAGAAGTTAATTAAGGGGCGATTCTAGTGTTAATTAATTGTAACTTGAAGATCTTTGGAGCGTATCAACGCCGAGTCCTCATGGGCCTGCAATCTGGTAAATGGTTGTGTTATGTACATGTGCTAACCGCAGATTGTGACAAATACAGTTGTGCTGGACCAGATTCTCGGGCAAACATTGAACCTGTACTAAACGCCCAACGGAGATATGGCGGAGGGGCGTATTCCCTGGAGGAAATTGCGGTAAAAAAGGGAATACGTGGTCGTTTTTCTTAAAAGGCACAGGATCCAATCACGAACAACGAGGACAGGGGGGAATTAACTCACCAGTGGTAAGCAATGAGAGATCGAGGAATGATTTACATCGAGCAGTAACAATAGAAAAAAAAAAAATCTGCCACTGTGCGTATGTCAATTCCGGCCTTCTATTTCCCTGGGGAGGAATCCTTCATTTGCTCCAGCGGCGTTCCTGATTTGAGGACCAGCATACGGTTCTGTGCATGGGACACAAGTATAAAGAGTTCTTCAACGTATTTGTGAGGGGACCGCAGATTGATAAGGGTGCTTTGAGTCATTTTAGGATCGAACCTCCAGGAAAAGATGAATGAATTGTTTTATGGTGTTGAAACAACGTTTTTATTTTGGTATTTTGTTTACTGTTCAGATAGAGATATATTAAGGACCTGCACTGTCCATAATAGAGCAACATATGTTTAATGGATTGTCTTTTTTTCTTTGTTTTGGTGTGACCTTTGAGTAGCGGATTTGAAAGCCTGAGGTGCTGTGTATCCGTGGATGCAAATGAGTTTTGTTTTTTTTTGTAATGATATTAATATTAACACATTGGCAATAAAACGATTTCCGTTTTTTGTTTGAGACAATGGGTACCATTTTTGTGTATGCGTTGATTAAGAAGGCCCTGTCTTGACAGCCTGCGGTTTTCAGGTTAAAGAAGAGCGTTAAGATCAAATAGAATTCTGGTGTTTGCAAATTAATTTATTGATCTCAACGTTGGTACATTAGAATGAGCTAGAGAGTTCTTATTCTTATTCCATCAATAAGTTATTTCTAATTCATGGTACGATGGAGATCTTTAATTCACTCCATGTTTAATATGTGCATGACATGTAACAATTTAAACATTTCTTATAGTTAAAATATTTTATTAGTGTGTTCCCTAAAACTAGTATAGGTTTATTTTTACATCTACAAAGATTTTAAAGGAATCAAATATCCTAAGGTGAAAGTCTTTCTTCATTTTTTTCACCCAAAAAAAGCTTTTCAATCTTAAAAGTTTTCATCCCTCTAAACACTTTATAAATAGCAACAATGAATAAATGCTAACTTAAAATTAACCTATATTAATTGTGTAAAATTTTAATATTTCTATTGTGCTTTCGGACATCCCATCCCGTCCACAAATGGACGATAAGTGAATCTGCGGATGCTTGTAATTCCTTAAAATGTAAACATTGCATTGTTTTTCAAATGTAATATAACTTTCCAAGTTTATTATAAACTAATGTTAATTTATTTAAATAATTTATATACAAAACGATGGCTGCTGGTTAGGAACATTGCTTGTTTGTTTTAAGTAGAGGCTTTTACTGCTGAGCACCATATATGCAACGTCGTTGGTTTAACTAGTGTGCATATCTAGTAGTGTGGTGGTGGTGATCTGGTGGAAAATATCAAGCTTCTTCCCACCACATCATCTTCTTTATTATCATGCAAAATATGTCATCCCATCTTAACTT